>JAQFXP010000934.1:0-23084 GCA_034693685.1 Belba bartosi
TTGGCATTCATTTCATTCAAACGAATAATTCGGTTGTATTTCAATGAATACAGAAATGAATACATATTTAATGTATTTGACATTTCCTGATATTGTAATGTAATTCCAATAAACAATATAAAAAATGCAGCCATACTTTTTACTATAGAAATCAATGAATTGCTTAATAGATAGTTGGCATTACTCGTGAATATACGTATCCATCGTTTCTGGAATAGACCAGAGATTCCATATCTGAGAGCAGTTAACAGAACAGCAATTCTGGCGATTGTCACTAAAACTATTCTTTTTGTACTTTTATATCCACTTTCGTATTCATTACTTTTTTTAGAAATAATAGTAAAATATTTTTTATTGAATTTTTCGATTTTTTCGATCGCAGCATTTAATTGATTATTATTTTCAATAAAAGTTTTGTATTTTTGCTTAAAATTAATTTCCATTTGACTAAAGATTGTGAACAATAAGTTAATTTTAAGTTATATTATAAAACTTTAAAAGTTAAATATAATATTTTAAAAATTCTAAAAACAATATTTTACTAATTTTTCTATTTTTTAATTGAAGCAAAAATAACTTTTTAAATTTTAAAAATTATATATAAAAATAATTTTAATGACAATATTTAATGGAATTTTTTTTATATATATTTCATTAATGCCAACCAAAATAAGTTGAAACAACAATAATAAGTAATAATTATATCATAATAAAAATATTTTTAATCACAATACTTAATGAAAATATTTTTTCATCAAATTCAAATAAATAAATTCAAGCAATAATTATAAATAATTAAAATTTTATATTTAATAAGTTAAGTAGGTTTAAAATAAAATTTACATGCCAAATCTATTATTAGAATTTTGTTTTATTGCAAATTCTAAAACCGTTTTTGTTTTATTTATTAACTAAAAATTTGTAAAAAACTTAATAAAATACTAATACATCAGAAAGATATATAATATATATTCAGATTTTTTTTGGATCCAATCCGACATTTATTTAAATGTGTTTCAAACAGATTCGACATTTGTGGATTCAATCCGGTTTTTTCCGAATTTGACATTTTTATGTCATATTTCTGATAACTTTAATGAGTTCACAGATTATTCATTCGGCTCATAAAATAAAACCAAATTTATATTCATATTTATGTCACAAACGACTCTCACTTTCAGTTAGAATCAAAATCCTGGTAAAAATAAAATTTTTTAACAAGAACCTTCTTTATAAACTTATAGATAGACTTAAAAATGGATCAGTTGCTTTAGTTCTAAGCTGCTAAAATATAGACTTATTTTGCCCCTTTTTACAATAAATTAATGTACTAGCTGGGTGAACTTTTACTACTGTATACGTATTCAAAATTTTAATTCATAAAATTTATGTCAAATAATACATAATTTTTAAACTTTATTTTACATTTATAAATTATAATATTGATATTTAGATGTGGCAACATCTCATAGTTTAAAATAGTTAATTAAAACTTTAACTGTTTACTAAACATGCAAAAACAATATATCTGCATAGTCATAAAGCTAACCAAGTTGGCCTTTGCAGATATATTGTTTTTGTATGTTTAACAAATGGTATAAAAGTTAACAAACACTTTATCCTGTGGCTACCTCTGTTAATATTTGTGAAAACTTATTAAAATAAACAATTATTCTTAAATTATAAATTATTTTTCTGTAACTTAAGTTATGAATCGTGTATATAGAAATCGCAAGTAGCTAGAAGCTTTTTGCAAGATGCTAAGCAACGTTTATATATTTTGGCCTTTTCGGCCAATTGTTAGCACTAAAGCTTTAGTCAATCATAGATGTCTTTAATTTTTGATTTAATTTTTATTTCAAATTTGGATAATGAAAATGATTTAATCGATTTGTTACATATGTCTGAAGAAAGCGGTGGATTAGAGCCGTATTTTATTTTTATTAATTAAGATATGAGTAAATCAGCGCAAATTTTATTAAATAAATTGTATATATATTTTAAATTAGAATTATTTTAAATTTTTTATTGATTTTGTAGCAAGACACAAGTTAATATATAAAACTGTACAGTAGTATATTTTAAAGAAAATTTAAAATTAATTTTGCTAAATTAATAATTTTTTTAATTTAATAATATAAAATTAATTGTTTCAATGCATATATATGTATATGTGTATATATATATATATATATATGTATATATGTATATATATATTAATATTTTAACTAATTTTAAATAATTAACGGAAATGTTTAAAAAGTTCTATAAATTAAACATTCTATTATGTATAACAAAATTGAATTTAAATACCCAAATAGTTTTAGATAATATATATCAAATACATTATTTAGCGGTATTTTATTAAATTTATATAATGCAATCTTGTTATTTTGTTTAAAAAGCTGCATTTCTTTCCAGTAAAAATTTAATATATTTTGGTTCCAACTTTTATATAGACCAAATTCACGAATTGATGCAATGCTAAAAGTTAAATTTTTTTTAATAACTATTATTTTATTTTATTTTCTATAATAAAATTTTTTTTTAACATTAAAATTTTCAAAAAATTATTTTTGATCTAATGTGCATTATATAAATATATTATAATTGTATACTAGAAATCAAAAGAACAATGAGGAGGAGTTTTGATAAATACAAAAAAATATTAAATATTTTGGTTTCGACAAATATATTTAAAAGATACAAAATATAGGATGAAAAGCAACATTTAACATAATTACTTTATTATGAAAGTACAGTATTTATATTGTGCGTTTTATTTAGCGTACTTTTTGTATTTATCAAAACTACTCTTCTTGTCTAATTATTGATTTTTATCTTACAATTATTTATATATTTAAAGTTATTTATTTATTTATTAAACAGGAGTAAATTACAATGTCAAAATTAATTTTAAAATTTATAAAAATATTAATTTTTTATTATGCATTTATTCTATTTTTGAGCTAAACAATTTATTCTCGAAATTAGTTTTTAATATTGTTATTTTAAAAAAATAATTATTTACTAATGTGTTAAAATATCACTTAAATATATGTTTATATAAATTTAAAAAATTATTTATAAAATGTTTTTGAGAATTTTCTAATCAAAATCCCAATTATTTTACGTTTTGATTATTTTGTTTATTAAACTTACAATTTATTAAAAGCAATTTGAAATAATTTATTCATCTCTTCATTAGTTAACAAAAAATATGGTTCCGATTGGCCGCTGTATTCAGAAATATGCATTATTTCAATCAGATCGACTTCATTTATGGATTTATTTTCAAATTTTGCCAAATCAATCAAAGTTGAGATGATAGCCATTCTAGTGTTCGCATAAGCAAACGAACCATTTCTTAAACCTTTAATTAAATTTTGATTGAAAATAGGATCAAATACGCTGTTGTAAAGCAGTAATTGAGGCCGAATTGCTCTTGCTAAATTTGTATCAGCTAAATTTGCATATGAATTTAATGCATTACCAGCACCAACCACAATTTTCATATTTTGATGTTTCGATAACTCTTCCAAAGTATTAATTTCATACATCGGAACACTTCTAATCATATAATCCAATAAATGTATTGCAAAACTAATCGATAATATTTGCGCCGATAATAACCAAATTCCGAAAATTGAATTATTTTTAGATTTTAAAATAAATTTTTGCAATGACCTTGAAAATAATGCTATAAAATAATTCCAAAAATATTCGTTAAATTGAAGTAAATTTGATAATAGCAGTGAAGAGATAAATGAAATAATAAATATTGTAATTATTAATAAAATCCAAACATTTAATTGAAAACATTTAAAATAATTAAATAATGGTAATGTTCCTGGATATGTTTTTGATACAAATTGGCCGACATCAGCAAAATCAATATAGCTGGTTAATTTATAAACTTTATTAAACATATCGAAATAATCTTTAATTCTGAAATAGGTAGTGGCTGAAAATGGAAATACCATAATGTCAATTTTTGCCTCGGTGAGCTTTTTAATTAGCTCAGGCGGAGTTCGAGGTTGTCCTATAAACTTAACACTAAATTAAAAAATTTAAATTTTGTTAAAATAATTTATTTATAAATTTTTAAAAAATTAGCTAGTTACAATAAATATTTTAGTTATTTATGAATTATTAAAAACAAATTTTAAATGATTTACAATTTAAACTAAATTAATTAACTGTTTTATATGTCATCTATATAAGTTTTTCTTGTTATGTACTGTATGTATGCATTTCTAATGTATGCTTGTTACAACAATACAGCAATTGTGGGCTTTAGTATCACACGCGCTAAATGTTTGTTTAAAAGAGCAAAACCTATAATTACTGTATTGTTGTAAAGACATACATGTAGAAGAAGCATATACAGAAGTTTTATAAAACTTTAAATTAATTTATTTTAAATGGTAAACAATGTGAAATTCAGAAAAAAATTTAATTAATTTTTACATAATTTATAAGTATTTTTGTTTAAATATAATTTTTAGAATATTTTATAGTCACATTTACAAAACATTCCTCGGTAAGTTATTATTTTAATTAAAATTTAAGTTTTTTTTAGTATATTTAAATATTATGGATGTTAATTTTTGAGTCTTAAATACAAATATTATTTTATGTTTGATAGAATTTATATAAACTTAAATATATAACTTATATATATTGATAAAGGAAATTAATTACGTTATTAATATGCTAAATTTAGTTCTTTTTTTTAATTTTTTCCTTATTAGATATATAGTTAAATGATTACTTTTTTGTAATTTGAGTAATTTTTAAATTTAGTTATTATTTTAAAATTAATTTAATAAAATAGATTAACCTAATTTGTTCTTATATTATTATTTTTTTTAATTAAGTAATTTTTAGTCTGATTTGAAATTAACTAGAAAATTTAAAAGCCAAATTATAGTTACAATATATTAAAAACTAAATACGATTTTGTTAAAATTGGATATTATTGTCAAGCGTTTTTGGGGTAACATATTTTTACTAGTATTATTTATTAAATTAAAAATATTTTAATAATTTCAAGATATTCAACTTACTAAGTTTTATAATAAATAGCAAACTCTTTTATTAGCATTAACAGCAAACCGCATATAATATAAACAAAATCTTGGCTTGTTGATCTAAAAAATTGTTAAAAATTAAATTAATTAAACTATAGAAAATATGAGCTTAGTTTAAATTTACCTGACATTAATATAAGGATATTTATATGAAGATAACACTTGAATCGTTCGATTGTCGATAATATAAATCGAGAATTGCATTAATTCATTCTCTTTATACACTAAACAGTCACTTGAATTCATATCATTCATATCTAAATTGAAATGTATTGTATATTTAATAAAAAAAAATAATTTTTGTAATTAATAATATTCAACTCAGAAAGTTGTTCGTGTGTTTAATGTTATCTAAATACAAATATTTTTAATTAATTTCAATATAAATCAATAGAATTTATTTTTTAATTAATTAAAAAAAAAATTTATAATTGCATAAATACTAAATAATTATATTTTAATTTGTTTTTGCATTTATTAATTGCAATGTACTGTCTCTAATATCCAAAAAAATGTTTTTGTTTGTCACGAGTATTGATTGTATAATTTTGTAATTTATAATTTAAAAACTTAAATTTATATTTGAAAAATTAAAATTTAAAAATGTACAAGCTATGCTATTAATTAGTTTTAATACAAAAACTTACACATATTTTTGGTTTTTAAGAAAATTAATATAAAAATTAAAATTATTTGATAATTTAAATGGGGAAAATTTTTTATATAGTTAAAAATAATTAAATTATTATAAACTTATATAATTTAACAAAATTTTGTGTTTTTAAACTAAATTTAAGTGATTTAACTAAATTTAATAACAATTTAATTAATAAAAAATTTTGTCATTTGTTTCAGTTAAGTTGTACTAAAATGCAAAAATTTGTTGCTTTTTTGGTATTTAATTTTTTGAATTTTGTTGTAAAATTGTGGAAATTGCCGAAGGCGGCTAGCATAAAGTCAAGGGGTTGGTACCTTTTTGCAGACCAAATGCTAAGGGTGGGATAAATCAAAATTTTCAAAATCAGGGAGATTTTTGCTTAATCTCCACTTTCTCAATCACTGATTAGTAAGCGAATGATTAAAAGAATGAGTTAATGAATGAGTGAAACAAACACATAGTCATCTGAATCGAATGTTAATACAAAAAACACACATAAATGCATTCAATTAGTCGCCACTCGAATGAGTGGCTGTGTCTGAGCTCTCACTCAAACATATTTATTGTTAAATAAATATTATTTTCAATTAATTCGCTGTGTTCTTCTCTGTGTAAATGCACTTAAACCTGCCGGTGCTCAACTCTACCGCCACGGGTTGATATTCCAGTGCTCATCTTCCGCATCGAACGGAATCTTCAACTTTGGTATATCGGGCCGCACAAGGACAGGTAAGGCAAGCAACAAAATTATAATAAAAATTTATTTTTAATTACAAAATGTTTAAAGATATTATAAAAAGTAAAATTATTTGGCAAACTAAACTTGTAAAATTAATTGATTAAAGTTTTTTGTTTATATTAATATATTAGTAGTTTTTTTTAAACTTTCTGTTTACGATAAATGCATTTTTATCATTAGCAATATTTTCAATAAAAGCTTGCTAGCCTGGTGTTGTCTTCTAAATTTTATAATAAAAAATAATTTATTTATAATTGTAATTGTTAACATATAATATAAATGTTTGAAATAATATTGCAATAAGATTAAAATTAATTATATAAATTTGTAATTTTTTATTCTAATTTATTTTAATAATAATTAACAAAACACTAAAATTGCATTAATTTGTAATATTATTGCAATACTTTTGCATTACAACACAATAACATGAAAAGCGAATGACAAGTTAATTATAATATATAAAACGTTTCCAATGGATCTACAAATTAATATTATGTATTGCAATTTGACAAGTTAATTTAAATAATATTGATTTTAATATAATTGCTATGTTTTTAATATTATCAATATATTAGAATGTAAGTTAATTGACCAAGGAGCTAAAAAAATTATTTTAATTATTAATATTAAATTTAAAATTACAATAAATAATAATCTATTGTGAGAAACAAGAAATAATTCTTTAATGCAAAACATTATATTAATATATTATTATCAAACTTAAATTATTAAAGCAATTTTTGTATCTTATCAATATTTTTTAACTATGGATAAATATTTTAAATGTAAATTTAACTGTAAAAAATTATTTACTAAAAAAATAGTGTTTTGCATTCTACTTTTTGGCAGTTTTCTGCATACGTTTAGTATAACTCAATTGTATTTCAGTTATCCGACGAATGTTTTGATCGAAACCGAAATGAATGAAATCTATAGACCATTGCCTGCAATCACGTTCTGCGCTAATGTTCATCAGTTAACTGATGGCAAAACCACTGCTGAAGTAATTGCAAACATTAGTATTGGAGAACATATTCAGAGGATATATATCGGTTCAAACAATCTTGATAAAGTATATGAAGATCTGACCAAATATTTTGTTCAATACATTGTCGAAAGTATTAGTTTACGTTATTATTGTTTTACAATTCATTCTTTAAGAAAGGGTATGATTTGTTAAAATAAATTTTAATTAACAAAATTAAAGTTATCTTGTAAAGTTTAGAAAGATATAAGATAATTGTACATATGTTTAATGTTTTATAGGTTGTATGTTGCTTTAAAAGTAATTTTTATGTTTAAAATTTAATTTTTTTAAAGACATTTGAGTAAAAATATAAAAGATTACTAATTAAACGTTTTTCCTATTTTTTTTAAAGTTTAACCCAATTTTAATTTAATTGATCTTAAAAATGTTTGGAATTTATATTTTGGCTATATTCTTTCTAGTCTAATTTTGTTTAAAATAAAGTGCTTGTTGTCATAAAAAAAATTTGTCAATGTAATTCACATTTTAACATGCTTTATCTTTATATCGATACAAATTTTATTTATTTTAGTACCAAATATCACAGAACTGGTTACAAACAGATTTTTCATTGTGAGACTCCATAACCTTAAAGTAAATGACAAATATTATCCATGGTGGTTTAAGATACATGACTTGTTTGATATATCAGACAGTGATGACTGGAATGCGGTTAACCTACATACTGACCTGGGCTACACTATAACCTACACTCGTACTGGATATCAATTATTAAAGAGTCCGTATCCGACAAATTGCATAAATTACCCAAAAAGTGGTAAATATTATTCCCGAAGAGATTGTATCAGAAAATGCAAAATAAAGACTAGTGTTGAGAAATGCGGTGCAATTGATGATGAGATCGATGTCTATAGTACTGATCCATTGGTCAGATTTGCCAATTCTTCGGTAAACAAGGATTGCTTCGAAGGTTTAAAATTAAGTCACTTCTGCAGCAGAATGTGTCCGAACAGCGATTGTCTGAATTACGACTACAAACCGATTAAATTAGATAAACATAAGTTTGACTCAAATATGGTTTTTCTGCGACTGATATTGCCGAGAGAGCCGTTACTCACATTCCGCCACAAACCGAGTTTCCAACCGATTGAATTGTTTTGCTATTTGGGCTCTATTTTGGGTCTTTGGTTTGGCCTTTCATTGTATAAAATTATTAATAAATTGGTTCAAGCTAATTGCTTGCCAGTGCATCAGTCAAAAATTACACATTATCAAACAGTGCCGAAATTGTTTCATTTGACTAAATCAATTTACAATTTGCAAAATAAATTTTTACAAGAACAAATTAATCAAAGATTGACCATACTTGAAAAAGTAAGTTTTATTTAAGCAATTTAAATTTTGTAAATTAATAAAATCGAAAATAAACTTTACATGTGTAACTCAGGATTTACTCTCAAGAAATAATCGTTTTAGTTGTTTATTTGGCGTATTATAAAAAATTATAAAATAAAAATTGATATGAGACCAAAATATAAAACATATTCCGGCAATAAATTAATTAAAACAGTTTAAAAATTTTAATACTAAATAAGGAATTGTCAAATATGATAATGACGAATAATTACCGTATTTGATATAACTGTATTCGACATTAACATATAGTATTTGACATTATCTTATTTAGCATTAAAATTAAAATTTTTTAAAATTAATTTGTTGTTGTAATTTGTTTTATATTTTTGTCTTTTATTGCATTTTGTTTTGTGATTTCTCATAGCATGCTAAACAGTCCACTAAACGCTTATTTCTTGAAAGTATATGAAATATATTTTTGAAATGTTTAATTATTATACTTTTTATTTAATTATAGAACATAAAGTTTTAACAAGATAATAAAAAATATAAAGCTGCAAATTTTAAACTATAACATGCCGAAAAATTAAATTACTTATAATCATTTATTAAAAAGACTCAATATCATTTTTTAATTATAAGTATTAAGATGTAATTTTTTAAGCTTTTATTAATTGTTCTAAAAATGTAACAGATAAAATAATAAAAATAATACATTTTTTGTTAAACTTATCTCAAAATTTTTAAAAGAATATAATTGAAAACTTAATCAATAAAATAATTATAATAAGTAAACTACAACAAAAGTGAATAGATTATTTCCATATTTATAATTATTTATAAATTTTATAAAATACAAAATAAATATTTTAAATGAGTTAAAAAATTAAATAATAATTTTAATATAAATTAATAATAAATTAATATTTATTTAAATGGTTAAACATAAAAATAAATTAAATTTTAGCTTGATATTTACATTATTAATATATATAATAAAAATATACATGTTAGACATAGCATTTTATTAAAGAATTTTAATAAATAATAATATTTTAATAAACTAAAAACAAATTTAACTTTAAACAATAAAAAAAATTTATTTAAGCAAACATAACTATTAAAATAATATTTATTTTAAAACATTTATAATAAATTTGTATTTATATTAACCTTCAGAATAATTCTTTTTAAAACATGATATCTACACTTAAACATTTAATATATTTAAAATAAAGTACAAATTATAAAATTTAAAATAAATGATTATTTAATATACATTAATAAATTATTATTGTATATATAAATTAATTTTTAAAAATGTAAATAGATTTATTACAAAAAATAATTACAAACTTAGAACATATATATTAATTTATTAAATAACTAAATATCAAATTAAATTAATTTTTTAAATTAAAATCAATTTAAATAAATTTTTAAGATTATTGAAATGTTCTTATTGAGCATTGAGTGAATTCTTATATTGATTTTGCAGTATATGAGCGGCAGAACTGTTGTCAACACTTGTATTGAACGCTTGAAGTACAGGAAAATACCTGCGATTACAGGCTGTTTGCCCACAACTATAGCTATAAACAAACTAGTAAAGTTTAAAAGTGTTAGTTTTTTAAAAATTATTTATTAATATATTATTTATTACATATTAATGCAAATGCATATATTTGTAAAGACTTGTAGATAGAGGTCAATTTTGAGAGTCGGGAATCCTGATTCCGACTCGGGATTGCTACTCCCGATTCCGACCGAAATAAATCGGGAATCCCGGTCGAATCCCGAAATTAAATATTTTTAATAATAATACAAATTTAAATTAGTGTAAAATAATAGTTTAGTAAAGTAAGTCAGACTTTAATACAATAAAAAAAACTGATAATAGTTTTATTCAGGCATTAAATGTAACCTCAAATCATGTATTGAAATGATTTTATAAATTATAGATAACAGATCAAATTATAAATAAATTTAAATTTAAACAATGTTTATAATATATAAACAAGCTTGAGAAAGGAGATCAGTCAAAAGTCCCATAATTCTAAAAATTTGCATTCATCCTGTCTAGCATTTGGTTCGAAAAAAGGGTTTACTCTCCTAATTTGCCGACTGTGACGATGTGTGGCAAATTTTTACATTTTAATGGCAAAATTAAAAAAATTTCCTAAATTTGTGCCATATTCTATTCAAATTTAGTTTAAATCTAGTTTAAATCCAATTAAATAAAGTTAAATTTTTAAAATAAAATTAAGTAATTTTAAAGTTTTTAAGCGTTTTTAAAAAATGTTCTATCTTTATTTTCCCCTAGATTGACCGAAAATCTAAATCCCTGATATATAAAAAGTGCTAAAAACTGAGTTAAATGTAAATTTTTCAGTAAATATATAATTTTATATATAATTTACCCTAAATCGGGATCCCGACCGGAACCGGGATTAATATGTCGGAAACCGGGATTAGTCTGTCGAGAACCGGGAGTTGTAATCCCGACCGAAATCATGCTCTATTTGTAAGCCGTTGCTGATATCATGTTTATGTATATTTAATTAACAGTTTTAAAAAAGCTAAATAACACCTATAAATTTTACTAATTGGAGATCTCTGATTATACAATAAATAACAAAGAATGGTAAGGTGTGGTAACTTTGGATAATTTTATAGTTTTATTTGCATACACCTAAAAGACATAGTTGACTCTAATTCAATTTATTTCAATTAAATTAATTAACAAAAATTTATCGAAAATTATATTTAATGTTAATTATCTCATTAAATGACTTATAACTTAACAATACAGTACAGTCAGTAAAATTCAGTATAGTACAGATTCTTTATATTAATTAAAGCTTTGTTAGAGGATAGTTTATATATTTTTATAATTAATTAAAATTTTATACTGACACTTAACTAAATACAATCTATCCTCGATATAAGCAATTGATTGGTGTAACAAAAGGTTTTTGCTAATATCGGGGTTTGCTTATATCAAGGTTTAATTTTTATTTGAATAATAAGTAATTTTTTAATGCTTTAAACAGAGATTGAGAAGATCGGCCAATCCAGTTGAAGGGGTCAAAGGAAGAATTTTGCAAAAATGATTTAAACTCCCATATATTTATAATAAAATTTTAGCTAATTTAACTGTATCTAAACTGAATTTGAACTAAATTTAGTTAAATTAATTGAATTTAAACCACTATTATTGAATTTTCCCAATTTTTATTAAAATACTCAAAACAATTATCGTCTTCTTTTGATAAACGACAAAAAGTTGAAAAAAGTGGGTATCTTTTTGCGGACCAAATACCAAGGGGATAAATGAAAACTTTCAAAATTGCGGGGGATTTTTGCATGATTCCCTACTTCTCAAACCCTGATTTTAAATATTATACCGATTGCTATAAATTTTACATTATATGCGGTAAAAGCATGAAATTTACTATTTATTTGATTACATTTTGACGTAAATTTAAACACATTATAAATTTTGTATTTCACTAAAAGGCGTTTTATTTTTAATTAATTAATTAACTTTATTTTTCACTTCAAGTGAAAAAGATTTACGAATTTTGTTTAACATTTTATTGGTTTTGTATATATTTTAAAATATTTATAGTTTTTATTAGTTTTTGCATATAACTGGGTATTGAATTCATTGCATATGCTTTGATTTAGCTTTACTTATATTGAGGATATTTTTATATTTGTTTCGCTTATATCCGAACTTATTAACATTATAAACCCTATAGAAAGCGCCTGTGCGTCAAAAATACAGTACTATTTTTATATAGAGTTTTGCCTATAAGCGGGTGGCCTATCTCGGGGATAGATTGTATTAGTAAAAACTATTTTAAAACTATTGTTTTATATAAAAAAAAACTTTAGTTTAAAAAAATAATTAAATAATTAGAATTAAAATTTAAAATTTTTTAAAATTTAACTTATTAAACTATTAAAATAAAATTTTAAATTAAATATAATTTTAAAATATAAACTTTAATTTATTTTTTAAAAATAAAATAACTAAACTAAACTATTTATTGATTTATTTAATATTAACTTTTGTGGCTTTTATCAAATATTACTGATTGTACATTGTAAATAACTATACTACGAAAAAAAAATAAAACAATTAAAATTAATATAAAAAATTTACTATTTTTTGTAATTAAAAATAATTACTTTATTGTTATAGAATATTGTTGGAATAATAAAATATTTGCATTTAGTACAAATAAAATTATTATTATTATATGTTGAAAATTATTAATTAAAAATAAAATATTGATTTAAATATGAAATCAAGTGACTGTTTAGTGTATAAAGAAAACAAATTAATGCAATTCTCGAATCATATCATTGACAATCGAACGATTCAAATAATACCTGGCTTTAGATATCCATATATTGTAGTCGGGTTAGTTTTAAATAAATATAATTTTGCATTAAACCATCAGATTAAGTGTATTCTGAATTTAATAATTTTTGTAATTTTTAAAAATTTATTTAGACCAACAAGTCACGATTCTGTTTATAGTGCCTGTGGTTTATTATTAATGTTAATAAAAGAGTTTGCTATTTATTATAAAGCTTAGTAAGTAAACTTTTGTTTTATCTATAAAGTAAATTATCTAAAATTATTTTAAAACAATGTTATAATAAATAAAATAAAGTATTATTGTTTTTATATCCATTACAAATAAAGTCACTAATTTAATTAAAAACAAAAAATAAAACTTAATTAAATTAAATTTATTAAAATTATACTTTATTTTAAAAAGATTAAATATGAAAAAAATATAATTACCGTATTCCCGCGCATACACTTGCAGTGCCCATATAAAGTAAAGCAGACCATATGCCCTTATACCCCGGGTATACCGGCATGCCGTTGTAAGCGAGGAATAAAATCAGTTTTATCGATGTTTCTACCATTAATGTAAAATAGTAAAATTTTAAAATATTTAAATTATTGCATGTGTTTAATTATATATTATTTGTTTTTATTAAAATAATCAATAACCCAAATTATAAACTTTAAAGATATTACAGTAAAATAACAAATTTTTTTTTAAATTTTAATTTTACTCAAAAACTGTTGAAATATTGTTATTTAATTTGTAATTAATAATATCTATTTTGTAAATTTTTACTATTTTTAAACATTTATAGTAAAATTATTTTAAAAATAAAATTTTATCTACCTCACTCTATATGGGCATGCCCATAGCACCATAAGGGCTTTTTTGTATTTATGGTCAAACTCACTTATAAGGGCATGCAAGTGTATGCGCGGGAATACGGTAATAATTGTTTGATATGTTATTCTATATTCTATTCTTTATACAATATTAATCTATAATAAATTATATCCAAACTCTACTCATAATACTTTTCTCGTTTTATTACACTATATTCAATACTAATACAAATATTATTTTTAATATATTAAGTAAAATTTATACATTTTAAATTGTTTTATATTTAGTATTAAATTTAATGGACATCCTCGTAATATAACCGAAACGATTCAAACATTATCCAAATCAAATACTGATATTATATTATATCCGATTTCAGCAACTAGATATTTAGTTACTACAGATTTTATATATTTATTAACAAATAAAGTTTATAAACTAACCAGATATGTTGATATTGATGATGCGGGTCGGTTTGTATCAAGAACATATACGGACTCAACACCGTTATTTAACTATCTTAAATGTTTTCAATTAAATGTTTGGATTTTAATATTATTTACAATATTTATTATTTCTCTCATCTCTTCACTGCAATCAATAAAATTAAACAAAATTTATGAATATTTTTGGAATTATTTCATAATATTATTTTCAAAATCATTACAAAATTTTATTCTAAAAGCAAATAATAACTCAATTTTCGGAATTTGGTTAATATCGGCGCTAATACTATCGATTGGTTTTACGATATATTTATTGGATTATATGATTAGAAGTGTTCCGATATATAAAATCAATACTTTGGAAGAGTTATCAAAACATCAAAATATGAAAATTGTGGTTGGTGTTGATAATGCATTGATTTCATATGCAAACTTGGCTGATACGGATTTAGCAAGAGCAATTCGGTCACAATTATTTATATTTAATGAAATAATGGATTATAATTTTATGGCAAATTTAATTAAAGGCTTAAAAAATGGTTCGTTAGCTTATGTGAACTCAAGATCAACTCTTATATCAATTTTAGTTAGTTTGGCAATATATGAAACTAAATTTGCAAATGACGTCGACTTTATAGAACTAATGCATATATCGGAAGACAGCGGCGGATCTGAGCCGTACTTTTTGTTTATTAATGAAGAAACCGATAAATTAACTCAAATAGCTATTAATAAATTGTAAGTATTCTAGATTATTTTATATTTATATATTTTTAAATTACATTTAAAAATTTAGTATTTTATCAAGTCAAGAATTTGGTTTATATAAATTTTGGAATCAAAATATATTAAATTTTTACTGGAAAGTCATACAACTATTTGATCAAAACAACAAGGTTACATTATATGAATTTAATGAATTAACGCTTAATTATGTATTTGATTTATTTTATTTGCAAATATTTTTGTATTTAATCTCAATTTTTATATATTTTATTGAATATTCAATTTATAGTAATTTTAAACCAAATTCATTAATTTATTACAAATATTAAATTTAAAACAATCAAACTTGTTTAAATAAAAATAAATACAAAAAAATAGTTACAAACTTGAAATATTAATTTATTAAATAACCAAATATTAAATTAATTGTTTAAATTATTGCAATATTCTTACTGAGCATTGAGTGAATTCTTATATTGATTTCGCAGTATATAAGCGGCAGAACTGTTGTCAACACTTGTATTGAACGCTTGAAGTACAGGAAAATACCTGCGATTACAGTCTGTTTGCCCACAACTATAGCTATGAATAAATGTTCCTAAATAATAAATTTCAAATGTGTTAGTTAGTTTTTTACTATTTATTAATAAATGCAAATCCATATATTTTGCAAAGACTTGTAAACCTTTGCTGACATTATGTTTTTGTATATTTAATTAACAGTTTTCAAAAGGCTAACTAACATTTATAAACTTTACTAGTTAAAGATTTCTGATTATACAATAAATAACAAAGAATGGTAAGTTGTGATAACTTTGAATTGTTTCATAGTTTTATTAGCATTAAAAGGACTTTGCTACGTTTGAGTCACACTGCATGAGAAACAAAGTTATAACGTAGATATACCGGTTATTCACTAACACCTGCGCTCAAACACAGATAAACACATTTCAAAAATCTTATGATTTGATAAGCTATAACTTTTTCTATCGCTCTTTACTTATTTCTCTTAAATTTATATTTAGAAATTCAGTTCTATTTTATAAATAATAGTGTTTTGTCTAAATAAACAAAAAGTGAAAATAAAATTTATTTGAATTTTACATGCGATTTAAAAACAATTTATATTAAATCTATTTTAAGTGAAAATAGCATAAATTTAATTTTTTTTGCCATTAACTACAGTAGGTGTAGAAACATCTTTTTTAAATTTCAATTTAATTTTAACAGATCGCTGAAATAAATTAATTGAAAAGAACATTGAAATGTTTTTATTTAATACTTCAACAATTTTTAGAGTTTTAATTAACTTTTTTATTGTAATAATTCATTGTATAAATGCAAAATTTTTAATTGATTAAAAATGTTTAAAATGAATATTTTGTGTTTTTACCCGAATTTCAATATTAACCGAATTATGCTATAAAAGTGATAATTTTTCCCATTACTTATTAGTAGAATGTAGCAAAGTCCGACCACTGTTTATTAGCATACATCTGAACCCTCCCTATATATTCTCATATAATTTATTAATTTGAGTTAACACAAGTGTTAACAAGTTTTGTAATTTTGTTAATAATTTACTTTAAAAATATTTGCACTTTTTGTTTTTAATAAAAATATTGAATAATTTACAAAATAAAATGTTAAAATGTATTGTTATTTGATTATAATTTATTTATAAAAAATATAGATTGTAGCTAGCACTTTAGAGTCTAAATTTTATAGTTTCAGGTTAATGTGTAATATATGTCAGGCTAATGTTGAATGTATACGGTTAAATATTGATGCTATAATTCATAAGTTAAAAATACAGTACATTAAATTAATTATATCAATCAAATAAAAAAACATAATAAAACTTAATTAATATAAAAAAAATTTCAATTAAATATAAAATTTCTTAAAACATTAATTACTATTTTTATATAGATTTTTGTTGAAAATAATAAAATATTGCCATTTAGTACAAGATAAGATAGATAACTTTTTTATTTCAAAATTAAATTAAAATATCGGTTTAATTTCTTATTAAAAATAAACAAGACCATTTGGTTTAAATATGAATGATATGAATTCAAGTGACTGTTTAGTGTATAAAGAGAACGAATTAATGCAATTCTCGAATCATATTATCGACAATCGAACGATTCAAGTGTTATTGGGTTATAAATATCCTTATATTGATGTTAAGTAAGTTCTAACCAAAATAGGATAATTTTTTCTAAATATATTTTATTAATTAATTTTTAAAATAACAAAATTTTTTAGACCAACAAGTCAAAATTTGGTTTATATTGTTTGCGGCTTGCTATTAATGCTTTTAAAAGCATTTGCTATTTATTATAAAACGTAGTAAGTAAACATTTATTAAAGTTATTAAATAAAATATTCAGAGCATTTTAAAAATTAGTTTAATTTTGTTAATTAATAAATTTATTTAATTAATCCTATTCCGACTGGGCTGTTGTCAAGGCATTAAAAAGTTATTTTGTTAAAATTGCAACATTGGTTAAATACAACTGTATCAGCTAGTTTTTTGAAGTATATTACTGCAATGACTATATAATATAAATCTCAATTTAATGCTAAACATTCAAAACAATTTATTTAGCATTTTAAACTTTTGTTTTAAGTCAAAATAATTTATATAAATTCAAGTTTAAAAATAAAATTTTTTTACTTTTTTAAGTTAAATTGCAAAACAAAACATTAATTAATCATTAAAAATATACAAGCTATCCTTTGATAAAATTTTATCTAATTGCAAAAATTGTGTCCCTTTTTGAATATGAAAAACTGTACAGTATTTTCAAAAATATGCTCGAGTTCGGCTCAATCCTTTCCAAACGACGCTTCTAAGTTAAGATTATCAAAAGCAGAAAGTTACGAGATGTTGACGTAAACCAAATTTAACACTAATTAAGAAAAATATATTTTGTAATTTGGCTAAAAATCCTATATATTTAAAAATAATAAAATAATCTAAATATCAATTAAATGCATTAAGATTATTTTTTAAAATTAAATAATAAATTTTAGAAAAACTAATTAATATTAAATTAAACAAAGTTTTCTTGTTTTATATTGTCATGCAGCTTTATTTAATAAATAAAATTATATTAAGAATTTCAAATAATCAAAATTAATTTTATTTTGGTTTTTAGTTTCTAATTTATATTATTTTTCTTATTGTTTGTTACAATTAATAAATATAAAATTATCTTACTATTTATTAATTAATATTTTTAAAATAATAAAATGTTTTATATTAATATATAGTGTTAAATTTAGTGGACAGCCTCGTAACATAACTGAGATGGTTCATTCATTGTCAGAGTCAAATAGTGATGTTTTATTATTTCCATTTTCAGCTTCTACATATATAAATTATAAAGATGTAATGTATTTTATTAATACAACTTACAAACCAACAAGTTATATTGACTTTGTTGATGTGGGTCAATTTGTATCAAGAACATATACTGGAACATTACCGTTATTCAACTATTTTAAATGTTTTCAATTAAATGTTTGGATTTTAATACTATTTACAATATTTATTATTTCTTTAATCTCTTCACTGCAATCATCAAAATTAATTCAATTTAAAGAATATTTTTGGAATTATTTTATAACATTATTTACAAAATCATTGCAAAACTTTATCCTAAAAACAAATAATAACTTAATTTTCGGCATTTGGTTACTATCGGCGTTAATCCTATCGATTGGTTTTACGACATATTTATTGGATTATATGATTAGAAGTGTTTCGATGTATAAAATCGATACTTTGGAAGAGCTATCAAAGCATCGGAATATAAAAATTGTAGTTTCTATGGGTGATTCTTTGCTATCATATTCAAAGTGGGGTAATACAAATGTAGCAAGAGCAATACAGCCGCAAATAATGCAATTTAACCACTCATTTAATTTTGATTTTAGTTTTATTAATAATTTAATTAAAGGCTTAAGAAATGGTTCGTTTGCTTATGTAAACACAAGACTTGCTTTAATCTCAAATTTAGTCTTTTTGTCAAAATTTGAAAATAAATCCACAAATGACGTTGATTTGATTGATATGTTGCATATTTCTAAAGATAACAGAGATTCCGAGCCATACTTTATGTTAATTAATGAAGAAACTGATAAATCACTTCAAATAGCTATTAATAAATTGTAAGTTATTTAGATCTTTTACATTTATTTTGTTTACATTAAATTATGTTTTAAATAAATTTAATTTTTTCAGTATTAAGTCAATTCGTGAATTTGGTTTTTATAAATATTGGAAACAAAATATATTAAATTTTTACTGGAGAGAAATACAACATTTTGATCAAAATAGCAAGGTTGCATTTTGTGAATTCAATGAATTAACTTTTAATTCTGTGTTTGATCTTTTTTATTTAAAATTATTTGGATTTTTAATTTCAATTATTTATTTTTTAATAGAAATTTCATTTATATTAATTTTAAAACTAATTATTAATTATTAACGCATTACGAAAAGTAAAATAAATACAACTTGTTAAATTAAAAGCAATATTTAAAAACTAACAAAATAAAAAAATCTAATATTTTATTCTAAAATTAACAATTTAATTTTATGCTACAAGTTGTCAATTTCAATTAATTTATTATCAAATGTTTTATTTATTTATTTTGAATTTTATTTAATTGTTTTAATAATAATATTTATTTTATTATTAATACAAAATTTTAATTAACAGGTGAAAAGATTTTCTATTTGATTAAATGTAAAATTTAGAATAAAATTAATTACTTTTTTGTTGAAAATAATAAATTATTGACATTTAAAACAAATAAAATAAACACCTTGCAAATTGTTATTTTCTATTTGCAAATTATTACTATAATATATTGAGTACTTAATCGTTTTGAGTATTAACAACCTATTTTGGCTACTATACCATAGACCTACTTAGATGGCAATAAGGCTTTATGGCGTAAAGAAAATTTAAAGTTAAAGCGGAATTAATTCCATTCATAATCTCTAACTATTTTGCATTAAAAAATTAACGTAATTTTTTAATTAAAAATATTATACAGTATAATAAAAAAGTAAAATTTTCTTTATAAATTTATTAACATTAATTTTTATAAGTTTATATCCTTAATAATATTAAAATAAAAATTATTATTGGTTTTTGACTTTTAAATAAACATTAAAATAATTATTGCAATATTACGATAAACAATAATTGTCGACTATTAGTAAATATTAAAATAAGTTTTGTTAATATTATATTGCAATAATTATTTTAATGTTTATTCAAAAGTAAAAAATTAGTAACTATTAGTAATAGTAATTTTTGTAATTTAAAACCTTCTACAGTAATTATTTTTTATTGTGAGTTAAATAAATGTTTTGTAATTACGTTTTAATATTAATTTTTAATTAAAACTTATAAAATAATTGCATTTGAAATAAAATCAATAACTTTACAAAATAAAATTTTTAAAAATAAATCAAATAAAAATATTAATTTTGTTTTTGTATTAAAAAATAACCCTGAATATTTTTTCAAGTATGAATTCAAGTGACTGTTTAGTGTATAAAGAAAACGAATTAATGCAATTCTCAAATCATATTATCGACAATCGAACAATTCAAGTGATGTCTGGTTATAGATATCCATATATTACTGTCAGGTTAGTTTTAAATATATAGCGTTTTTGCTAAAAAGTCATCAAGTTAATTGTATTCTTTATTAAATAATTTTTGTAATATTTAAAAAATTTATTAGATCAACAGGTCAAGATTTTGTTTATATGGTTTGCGGTTTGTTATCAATGTTAATAAAAGAGTTTGCAATGTATTATAAAGCTTAGTAAGTAAACTTTTATTTAATTTATATATTTACGTAACACATATTTATATTAAAGACAATATAATAATATAATAACAATATCAGTATTCTTAGGCAAAGCAATATCAATAATAAATTTTCATTTTAAATTAAATAAATACATAATTAATAAAACTGTTCGATAGCTTACTTTTTTCTCAACTTTGTTGACCACTGGTGGTATTTTTTGGACTATAGTAAATAAATACAGTTTGTATTCAAACGCTAATTTATAACAATAATAAGCTAGCTAATATTACTATATATAGAGAAACACCTAAACGTATAAACAAATGCAAAATGTGTTCAATTAGATCATCTTGATTCGGATGATAAATAGTCTGTTATCAAAGTGCCGTCTAAATGATTACAGTTTGTAATTAACAATTGTTGTGTAAAAATGTTTTTTAAAAAAATTACAATTATTTTAATATGTGCTATCCCAACAAAAACAAAAGTTTAAATCTAATTGTTTTAAATAAATTTTGTTAAATTTTATATTATTTTTTAATAAAAACATGTAGCCGCATAAAATATTCTATTTTTAAAATTCAAATATATTTATTCTGTTTTAATCAAAATAGCTTCCTCATTTTTATTTGCAATCTATTAAGTAGTGTTTTTATCATTTTAAATATTATATTATTATTATTTCATTTTTGTTTTAACAGTGTTAAATTTAATGGACAACCTCGTAATATAACCGAAACGATTCAAACAATATTAAAATCAAATACTGATATTTTATTGTTCCCATTTTCAGCTTCTATGTATTTGCATGCTAAAGATTTAATGTATTACTTTATTCATAAAGTATATAAACTAACAAGTTATGTTGATTATATTAATTATGGTCGATTTGTATCAAGAACATATACTGGCACAATACCGCTATTTAACTGTTTCAATTGTTTTGAATTAAATGTTTGGATTTTAATAGTATTTACAATATTTATTATTTCTCTCATCTCTTCACTGCAATCATTAAATTTAAATAAAATTTATGAATATTTTTGGAATTATTTTATAATATTATATTCAAAATCATTACAAAATTTTATACTAAAAACAAATAATAACTCAATTTTCGGAATTTGGTTACTATCGGCGCTAATACTATCGATTGGTTTTACGACATATTTATTGGATTATATGATTAGAAGTGTTCCGATATATGAAATCAATACTTTAGAGGAGTTATCAAAACATCAAAATATAAAAATTGTAATAAATACTGCTAATGCATTAAATTCATATGCAAAATTAGCTGACACAGATTTAGCAAAAGCTATCCGGCCTCAATTATTGCTATATAATGGAACATTAGACTCTATTTTTAGTGCAAATTTAATTAAAGGCTTGAGAAATGGTTCGTTAGCTTATGTGAGCCCAAGAGTAGTTCTTATTTCAACTTTAGATGATTTAGCAAAATTTGAAAATAAATCTACAAATGATGTCGATTTTATTAAATTAATGCATATTTCTAAAGATAGCGGCGGAACTGAGCCGTACTTTTTGCAAATTAATGAAGAAACCGATAAATCACTTCAAATAGCTTTTAATAAATTGTAAGTTATTTAGATTCTTATATTTATTGATTTTATAATTATGTTTTAAATAAAATATTTTTTTTAGTATTTTATCAAGCCGAGAATATGGTTTATATAGATTTTGGGCTCGTGGTTTAAAAAATTATTACTGGAAGGAACTGCAACTTTTTAATCAAAATTACAATGTTGCTTTATATGATTTTAATGAATTAAAACTTATCAATGTATTTGATATATTTTATTTGTTAATTTATAGTTATTTAACTTCAATTTTGTTAGATTTTATAGAATATTCAAGTTATACTAATTTTTACTAATTTATGTAAAAAACAAAAGTAAAATAACTTGCTGAATAAAAAGAGTTATCCGGCCAAAGGTAATAATCTATTTGAATGCACCACTTTTTATGTAAACAAGTGATGCAAGTGCTATG
>JAQFXP010000935.1:0-23080 GCA_034693685.1 Belba bartosi
ATGAAATTAACATGATGAAATGATCAATTCATAAAGTATAATTAAGTTTTACGCGGCAATTTTGAAATCTGGCAGCCGCTACTATAGGTTATTTGTGAAAAAGAATTTGAACTAAAGTAAACGTAATTTGTTGTGAATAGTGTTGCGAAAGGTTTGTGAAAAAAGAGTGAAATAAGCGATAAATTGAGCGCCAAATGGATGACAAAACCGAAGACATCGACAATTCGAGTGAATCTCCGACCGACGGACAGTCGTCTTCAGCTCAGGTCGAGGACATCGATGAGGGCGAGGACTCGGAGACTATAACAATGTTGGATGTGCTTCAAGAGGAACAGGATTTAGAAGACAACGCATTTGCAGTTCTCGCTGGAAGTGATGACAAAAACTGCACTTATCTTAAGGTATAGTTTGGATCAGTTTAGTCATAATCACTACTTGTATTGTCAGTGAAGTCAGTATTGATTGGAGTGTTTGTATGATTGGATTGATTGAAGGGATATGTGAGTCGACAGGCGTTGTATGCCTGCAATACCTGCAAACTGGTGGCTACCGGTGCCGACGACCACTCGGAGGGCTCGAACTGCGCCGCTATATGTCTGGCCTGCAGTTACACCTGTCATGACGGCCACGATCTGATTGAGTTGTACACTAAACGTAACTTCCGGTGCGATTGCGGTAACGATAAGTTCGCCGAAACTCAATGCAAACTCATTTCGGTTAGACTTTCGATAATTCAATTATAGCTGTTATTGATTGAAATGTTTTGCAATTTATTAATAATTCGATTATTGTTGAGTAGAAAACGACTGCAAATGCTTTGAATCAATACAACCAAAACTTTAATGGTTTGTACTGTCAGTGTCAGCGCCCATATCCCGATCCGGACAACGATATCGACGATTCAATGATTCAATGCGTGGTCTGTGAGGACTGGTTTCACGGAAGGGTTGGTAACATTTGTTTATAATATATATATATATTTTGTCCATTTTATGTCCATTTGTTTTGTATTGCAAATCGGTTTGAATTAACCGACTTATGCGCGAAATTATAAGTGATTTTATGACAAATCAAGTCAATCAAAATCAATGCAATTGTATCTAGATACTATTGCATCCCTTATCAGAAATTTACTTAAAATTGCGCGCAAAGGGTAAGTGTCCGTACAATCCATTTGAACCAAAAAAAAAAAATAATTAAATAATTGATTAATAATTTGTTTGAATTTTGAACTAAACTTTGAATTTAATGCTTTAAAACTTATGAAATATTAGACGAAATGATTTATAAATACAAATAGCGATCATTTTTGTGATGACTATTATCTACAAAAAGTTTATTTTTTGTCAATTTTTGTTGTTTTTGTCCAGCATTTGGAGAACTTACCCAAAGACGAAGAGTTTGCAGAAATGATTTGTCGTAATTGTATGAATCAGTTGCCGTTCCTCTGGTTTTATAACTCAGATTATGCCGAAAGTGAGTCAAAAGTGTTTTTAACTTTTTTCGAATAAATAAATAGTATTTTTGACATTTACTCATAACTAGTGGTCACTATAGAAAAAGCGGAAACCAATGAAGATATCGACATATCATCTACTGATGAGCCGACGGAACAAAAGCCTAAACCTGTGATTGCGGCCAAAGAATCGGTTCAAAGCGACTCATTGATGGCCTGTGAGTCTGATAGCGGTATTGAGAACTCATGCGATTCAGTTGACTCTTCAGCCAAATCGAGTCAATGCAAACTTAAAGCTTTAAAGTCGAGGGCAAGTAAGCCAAAGCCCGAACTACTGGCGCCGACATATTGGCCACTCGAATGGCGCAGAAGTTTATGCAAATGTTCGGATTGTTTGCATTTGTATAACCAAAACAAGTGTTTGTTCTTAACTGATGAGAAGGATATGATTCACTACTACGAGACGGAAAGTATTCAATCGAACACTAAAGTCAGTGATTATGACAAAGGGTTGTCTGAACTGAAGAAAATGGACCGAATCCAACAAATCGAATACATTAGCAGTAATTATATGTTTTAAATAAACCTAAAATCGAATTAATCTGAAAATTTGCTTAACTATTGTCTCAAAGGCTATAATGATTTGCAAAACTCACTAAAAGAATATCTGAAAAAGTTCGCCGAATCGAAGAAAGTGGTTCGAGAAGAGGACATCAAACAGTTCTTCGAACAGATGAGTGCCCGCAAGCGCCAGAGGGTCGACATTCCATACAATTGCAAATAAAGAGATTCCTTGACTCGAAACTCGTATGTCTTTGAAATTCAAAATTGATTCACATTTCAGAGCAAATGTTTAAATGTTTTTAAAACAAATTTTTAAATTAAAGCTATATTTTAGAAATGATTGAAGATTTTTAATACTGAATGAATTTATCGAAATGTCTTATATTTTTAAATTGTTTTAGTCTTACTCTCAGTTATACTGTATATGCGTTTGTATTCGCGTTTTTGTCTCCGAATATAATTAATTTCTTTCATTAATTCACTTTATATTTAATGTATTTCTAAGACTTCATTGTATTTAATAAAAACACAATTCAATCAAAACAATTGACAATTTCTTGTCAACATTAGAGCTCAGCTTTTATCAAGACAATTCTAAAATAGTACTGGCTCGTTTCGTTAGCATTAGTCACCAATAAGTATATACATGTATTGAAGCATGTTCATTTAGAGAATTAAGGTTAGATTAGACAATTAAGTTGCCTTGCTAAACTAAATTATATTAACCAGGGATCGTGAAGGGGGGGGGGTCAGCCAAAAATCCCCTCTGATTTTGAAAATTGGCATTTATCCCCCCTAGCATTATGTTCGCGGAAAGGTACCCTCTCGACAAATATTTTGGATTTTTGACAAAATTGGAGAATTTTTCCTAAATTGGTGCTAAATCCGGTTAAATTTTATCATAAATATATGGGTTTTTGAGCGTTTTTGGAAAAATCCCTCCCCTGATAACCCTTAGGTTTTTGGCCAAAATTTTAGGGGGGAAATTCCCCCTCCCCCTGGATCGGCCGACCTTCTCGATCCCTTATATTAAGTTAGTCTAATAGTTAATTAATAGATTTACCGTAATTTAAATATTGAGAATTGTTTCGAGTTTTGTACAAAATTACGTCAAAACAAACCAATGAATGAATGAATTTATTTTAAAGAATTTGAATTTAAAGACTAAAAATTGCACCAAATTTCTCAATTATATAATTATATTAACTTTTTTTCAGTTAAAATGTGTAAAATTCTTTTATATCAATTTGTATTGAATTTAATTAATTTAAACTTCAATATTGTATTCAATAATATTGTAAAAACACTATTTTAGCCACAATTTGAGTCTAAGAGCGTCGACACCATTCAAATAGTAGCGGAAAAGGCGTTTGTCCCGAACGAAGCCCAGGTTCTCATACAACTGAAGGGCCGGTTTGTTCGTCACTTCGGTTTCCAATACAACCTTCCGATTAAATACAAATACAAATTGAAAATTGAGTTAAACAGTAAAACGCTTACAAGAATTGAGCCAAACCTCATCGGCGTCGCCGGCAATCATGGCCTGAATGGCTCTGAGCACCAGATTTGAGCCAATCTTTCTTTTCCTATAGTTCTCATCTACGGCTAACATAGCTATATAACCCCTTCGAACCATTTTCTTATGTAAGTCTAGTTTACATACTATAGCGCCGACACATCTGCTGCAGTCCATGGCCTGTAACACATAACACATAAGTCAATCAAAGGCTCATATTTGGGTCAATTAGCGACAATTGGAGGGAAAGGGAAAGAGTGCTCACAAGAAAGCAGAGGTGAGGCCAGTTGTGGATGAAGTAGCGGTACGTATAGATAGAGTAGGGCTCCGACAGGTCCTTCTGGATCAGTCGCATAATGTCCGGCATTTGTCTCTCACTCTCATAGTTGACAAAAACGATTCTATCGTTCAATTCATTAATATTCAGATCAGTCGACAATCGATTTGTCAAACAATTCACGTCTTTATTGTTGTCGTCCATCCGATCGACAACTGATTCCGGGTTTGGGTTTATATCACAGCTAAGAGGGGCTGAAGTACTACTACAACAAGAAATGGTCGCCGAAGATGACGACAAAGTAGAAGAAGACGTTCGGAAACAAGTGGCGGAAGAATGGGATGAAGTTTGTGATGACAACTGATGGCAATTACAACAAGAGTTTGTGTCTGTCTTTGTCTGACCACTAATGCTATTAGACTTATAACTCAAGTCTAATAATGGCTTAATATTCGATTCATTATTAATGTTTGAAATCAAACCATTCATCGGTTGTCGAGACTTCTTCAGACCATTCGTTTCGACCGCATTCGCGGCTTCGAAGAGAAGGCGAATACCAGTCGACGACTCACTCGAGTCCTTCCACTCGAGGCCTTCACTCCCGTCCCGTCCGTCCGGACAGCCGTTCAGTCCATTTATTGTCGGCTTCGAAGAAAACAACTGATTGTTCGTCGAATTCATAACTTTGTCGACGATTTGTGATCTAATTGTGGCCGAAGTGGTCGCAGAAGTCAACACTTCATCGGGAGTCGATTCTTCACCCGATCTCTTCATCTCATTGTTTGTATGCATTATATAATTCGGTTTTAATTAAATTAAAATTATTGTAAACTTTCGGTTCATTAATGTATAGATTGATCACAAAATCAATTAAATATTTAAGAAAATTATAAACAATTTATTTATAAATAAAAGAAATTAATTCACTTTTTAGTTAAAACTTTTCCAAAATCTGTTTTATTAATAAATTAATTTAAAAGGTTTTCAAATAAGTGGATAATTAATGGAAAAAATAAATGCAAATATGTATTGAATCAAATCGATTGAAATTAATCGGAATTTGAATTATAGATCGAAAAGAGTTTTGGATTTAGACTTAATTTTGTTATTAATAATGATTTTATTGAAACCAATTCTGAATGCATTCAATGCATTCACTGATTCATATGAATACGTTTTATGAGCTTAAGAGCCATATTATTGTTGTCATTGGCCTTTCAGGTGATGTCAACGCATGCGCTCTTCACTCTTCACTATAATATGATATAATTTTAATATATTAATATGTATTTAAATGCCAATAATTTTGGCTAAACTTTAATTAATTTAATTCAATTTACTTATTATTTTAATTATTTTTGTTGTTTATAATTAATTTAAAATTTTTGCAATTATTTCGAGTCTATTGTTATCAAAAGAGATATTTTTAGTTGAATTAATAAAAGGCGTAATTCTATTGCATAATAGTGTTTGAGTTAAGCCCTTTTGCGTCAATTAAGAAATGATATAATTTAATATTTACTGCTTTTGATGTGAAAGTCAAATGTTTTTCTGTATTTTAAATATAAATTCAATTAAAACCATTTCTTGAGTTTTGCTAACATTTAACGACAGTTTTCAACCGAATTAATTGAATAGTTTGTCTCAAATAAAGTGATGTCTTATCCGAATAAAGAGCAAAGAACCAAATGCTATACCGCCAGAGATGGCCTCTGGAACTGTTTGGACATCAATGCAGATAATAAAGACAAATGTATTGATTGGAGAAAACAATTTGAAACTCAATGTCCGCAACAATGGGTTTGTAATCACGAAAATAACTTTTTAGACCTATTTTGTCGATCTCTCGATACATAGTCTTAAGATTTGTTTCAATCGACCCATAGATCGCACACTTTGACCGAAAACGAGATTTTCTCAAATATAAGGATAAGATTGAAACCCAAGGCTTCGAACCTATCGATGAGAACGAACCCAAAACTAATAAATGAGTTCATTGTTTGATCTTTTTATTGATATTTGCATTCATTAGAAATTTATTTAAATTTTTGTAAAAATAGTCATTTAAAGCGTAAATAAATTCTTAAACTATTGACTCGATTAACAAATAAAATCTCAATAATAGTCTAAATTTATTTGAACTGAATTTCGTCGAATGCTGTAATGGTTGGGAACTCTCTTAAAATATCTTCAGCCAATGGTTCCGTTCCCTCTCGTATTGAAATTATTGTCGAAATTCCGGCATTTTTTGCTGCAATCGCTTCTGTAATACACAAAAAAAATTGAAAATTATTTGATTTGATTTGAAAAACCATTTCTTGAGTTTTGCTAAACCTTTGGACACATCTGTTAAGAATAAAATCTCATTTGGATTCAAATCACATGTTTTTGCAATTTTTGTATAACTTTTCGATTCAACTTTCGGACCAATAGTTGTATCAAAATAGTTGTCAATTAACTAATCAATTGAAAGAAACATATTTTCAAAATTATTTCAATTAAATTGAGTTTTACGGACATTAGTTAAGTCACCAAAAACTGAATGAGAAAACAGCAGTTTCTGCGCCAATAGACTTCCAGAAGAATAGATACATAATTTAATGTCTAATTCTTGTTTCCATTCAGTCATAGCTTTGTGGGCATCGCTATAAACACTTCATTTCATATAACAAACAAATTAAACAATTAATCAGTTAATTGCAATCCAATGGTCAGACATACTGTCCTTTAATGAGTCCGCACTCATAGCCAAAACGCCATATATTTCCCTGAAATTGCTTCAAAGCCGTTGTCTTCCGATCGGAACTCATTTGCCACAAGACATTGGAAACGACTGATTGGATGAGCGCTTCCCTATTATTGGTCTTGAGTTCATCGATTAGCGGCACTTCAGCCAAACCACTCTCGAAGTCAGACAACGACTGTTTGCGCAATAAATCGATGTCTTCTTGTAATTGATTTTCATTCCTTAATATATAAAAGTGTTTATATTATTGTAGAGAAACTCAAAACAAAACTTTTTACCAATTTTTGTCCAAATATTGTCTAATATTTGTTTTGACGTAAGGAAAGAGAAAATCTTTAACAAAAGATATCGAAGTAGTGGTTCCCTCGATGTCCAACAAAATTAATTTCGGTTTCGATGTCTCAATCATTAATTCTTTAGTTAAATAAGAGAACAACTGAAGAGTTAATTGCAATAAATATTGACTTAATCTTATTAACCAAATCTGATCAGTTAATCGAAAGCACGTGCACTTGTTTTGGGGACCGTTTAGTAATAAAAAGATAACTTTATGTTTAAAAAACTTTGCGTCCCTTTAAATACCGGTAAAGCTTTTGCTTTAAAAGTATTTCTAAAAAACATAATTATTTGATAAAAAGTTTATTTTTATTAATTAAAATTTGATATTTACTCAAATTATAAGTAATTCTAATGAATTTATTGCTATATTTTGTTTTCAATTCAAATTCTATATATTTAGCGACAATTTGTAAATAAGATAAAGCATTGAAAAAGCTGTACATCATTTCCACTTCTTTTGTAAATAATTTAAATTAAATTACAATTAATTACAATTTTCAGTTAATAAGAGGTTTGGATTTTATTTGTGAGTTAATTAAATAAAAATCCATAAAACTTATCGATTGAAAAAAAAGCGCAAAAATCCAAACATAAGAAAAAGTGATGTTTTTAGGCGCCAATCGAAGAAGACGTTAACTGCTATTGATATAACACTACAGATAAGACTTATTTAAAATAATATTAAAAATCTTTTTTAAAGTCTTATGTTTTGTGACATAATTGTGACATAACTTATGGCAAACCACATGTGATTGTCTTTAAAGAGCGATTTGTCGACAATATTGACTCAAAAAACCGTTAATACATAAGAGAATGTGTGACCAATCGTACAGCACAGGAGAGCCAAGTTCACCGAAAGCCATATCTGCGCTCTCGTCCGTCACATCACTAGTGGCCACACTATTCCCCAATGGCTTAGATCTGCCGCAAATCAATCATCTCATCTGCAATCTCTTCCAAATGTCTGCCACCGATGACAACACCAATTCCAACACCAGTGCCAGCACTGAGTGCGCTCTTACCGACAGTAGCTCTGGTCGATCACCCGATGACCCGAACCAAGTGAAACGAGACAGACATCGAATGACTGAACGGTTTTTATACTCTTTTCAAAAACTATTTGAAATTTATTTTTATTATTCTTGTGCTTAGCGTTCGTCACAATAAGATCATTGAACTGATCCGTCAATTGAGTGAATCAATTGGTCTGAACGACAGACACGCGACTCAGGTATTGATGACTTAGTTGTCTCTAAAATGTGTTCTGAATTAAATCAAATGTTTGTATAACTAAAGGCCAGTATATTGAACCGATCGGCCCGTTATGTCCTGTTCTTGTCGTACGTGATCGACAAACTCGAATTGGACTGCAATGACAATGAGGTCGACCTGTTGTCAGAGGAATGGCTTCAGTCGTTATACCCGTTATATCAAAGGGCTTACGGTATGAAAGCTTTAATTAAGACAAACACTAAATGAAACTAAAATTAATTTTAATCTCAAATTGTTTTACAACAGAAGACGCCTCTAAACTGATCCAAAATGCTTACGACGAAGATATGAGTGTTTGCGGATCAGATGTCTCACCACAAATGACTCACTATTTGGACAACTCTTTGACCGAAACACGTGATCATTGCTTCCCATTAATAAAGTTGGAAATTGAAAAATAATGTTTTTATGATTTACTCTTATTATTAATATTATTATTAGTTTATTATAAATATTAACTTTTTTTTACTTAAATAATGCTTTAATTAATTGAAAGTTTCTTTTAAATTATTGAAAGACTCAATCGATTCGTTCCATTGACTGCAGTTTTGACTAAATAATTGATTTTTCAGTAAAACAAATACTAAACGATTGCATGAATTCAAACGATCGGTAAATAAACGTAACTCTAATTCTGACTTATAATGAATTTTTGTATCGAATAATAAAATATTTAAAAACCAAATCAATTAGAATTATTTTGACTGAAAAACTGAGAAAACTTTAGTAATTAAGTTATAATTTAATGGAAGTTTGAGTTCAAAAATATAATTTCTATACAATTAAGCGGTATTCAAGTGTTTGGGTGTTTAGGGCGCAGGCATTCGGCGAATATAAATAACAAGACCTAAGACAACGGCCAAACTAGTCATTAAATACAAGTCCCAGTCCTCGCCTAACAGTTTGGGCAAAGCATTGAAATTATTGAACATTAGGTCCCAATTGTACTCATTTAGTGATTCAAATCCATAGACGAGTCCGAGTTTGATACGGGCCAGGGCTACCGGCACCTGAGCATCAATACTGGTCTCGGCCGCCATATCGTAATAACGTTTCGCCAAATGTATGTCCCGTTTGAGGCCTAACCCCAACTCATGCATATAACCCAAGTTGAAGAGCGCCTGAGCGTTGTGTTGAGAATCACTGGCCATTCGGTACTGGGCGGCCGCCATCTCATAGTCAACTCTAGTGCCGAACCCGTAGTAGTGATAGTCTCCCAATTTGACTCTGGCCACTGAATAGCCCTGGGCTGCAGACCGACTCCAGTACATTAGAGCCCGGGTATGTATCTCAGATTTGTCGAACAGTTCGTTAATCTCATTCCTGTCCAGAATGAAGGCCGCATTACTCTGTGCCACTTCATACCCGAGCTCTGACATAAACGCGTATTTGATGAACGACTGTGCGATTCGGCCCTCTTTGTAGTCGGTGTGCGCCTGCATTAGGGTTGTCCCCCAATGGCCTCTTTCGGCCACACTTTTGAACAGTTCTACAGCTGTGTTACACGACCTCAGAGTTCCGGTGCCCGAGGCGTGCATTTGCGCCAAATTGTAGAAACCCAACACATGCCCGGACTGGGAGGCCATTGTAAAGTACTTGATGGCTGTTCGGTAGTCCCGGGCGACGCCAAAACCGTTCAAATGCATGAGTCCCAGCTGGAGCTGGCCGTCAACCCAGCCCTGACTGGCCGCCTGTGAGAAGTATGTAAACGCTTTTGAATAATCCTTTTCTACTCCTTTGCCGTAGAGATACATCAATCCGAGACCGCTCTGACCGACAGGATTGCCCTTTTCGGCCGCCTTTTCGAAGTACTTGAGCGCAGTCTTGTTGCTCTGAGGGACGACTCGACTGCCCTCTAAATGCATCTGAAGACCAAAACCAATAATCAGTAATTGAGTTGAAAAACAAATATTTTTGTCAATCAGTTAAGACATAAAACATACCTTTCCTAAGAAGGCCATAGCGTTCGCATTGCCCGCTTCGGCCGCTTGAGTGAAGTAGTTGAGGGCTCGGCTGTGATCCTGATCTACACCCCGTCCACCCTGATAATGCAATTGACCTAAGCCTACCTGTGCCTGAATGTCGCCCTTATCGGCCAAAAACTGATAATATTGGATGAGATCGTCGTCGAGAACACCACTGAAAGAGCCGGGATTTTCGAGTTCGTCCAATAGGCGTACCCTTTGGATGACTGTCCCGCCCGAGAACGACACGTCCTCTTCCACTCTTTTGGCTACTTTTCGGTAATAATTAAGGGCTGACTCACAACTAGACATAACTGATATGCCTGACCAGTGTCTGAACGCCAGAGCCATCTGAGCGAACGTATTGCCTGAAGAAGCGGCAAATGTGTAGTAAATCAGAGCTTTTGCTTGACTTGGATTCACTCCCAGACCTATCGAATGCAATAAACCTAAATACTAGACATTAGGTAAACATTAAAACAAAACAAAACAAAATTAATTTCAATTCTAATATTCAATAATAATATTAATAATTAAAAAATGAATTGATTTTAACGACAAACCAATTGTGAGTTTGCATTGCCTTTGGCTGACAGACGAGTGAAGTATTGTTTTGCAATATTCAGATCAATCGGCAAATGGTCGCCAAACAGATACTCTTTGGCCATCCATTCGAGCGCCGGCTCGTAGTCTAGTTTCGCCGATTCGGTCATTAAATCGTATGCTTTAGACCGATCGGAGCGACCGGTGCTCAGGAGAGAGAGCGCCGAATCATATAAACTGATCGCAAGTCTCTCTTTTTCAGTCAATTCGCGTTCAACTACTGGTTCTTCAGACGAATCTGCACTTAACTCTTCGTCATTGCCGTCCACTTCCTCCTCCTCTTCGGCCACAATGTCTTCGCTATCAGTCGTCGCTTCACTATTCGGTTCTTTAGTTTTTGAGTCTTTTGTCGAAACTTTTATCACATTTTCACCAATTGTTTCATCGCTTATAATATCTATTTTATCGTCAATTGAGTTAAAGTCCGTTTTAGTCTTACTTTTGCTTTCATTTTCATCAATGTTTGCATTAATTAATAGAAAACAACAATTTATTAATAAAATTATTATTAAATTTCTTCTCATTTTTAAAATACAAATAATTCTTCAATTGGTTTCTAAACGAATACAAAACACAAATTCGGTAATAGTTTGCGTCAATTGTACTAAAAATTTATAAATATTATTATTTCCGATGATTTGTCATTAATTTAAATAACATTTTTAATATAAAATCTAATTTTTAAAACATTTTTATGTTTTGTTGTCATCAAATCAAACATTGAATCGAATCACAACTTATTCGCCAATCAATCGAATACCGAATCACTAATTAAATATACTTTTAAGAAATGTGTGAACTGTTGAGTAATATTAAATATAATTCAATTCAATTCAATTGAAAATAGAAATTAAATTAAATTAACTTAATTTTGTGTTAGTTTAGACTTACGTATACTTTCAATACGTTGTCATAACAACCGATTAAATCACTGAAAAAATGATTACAACTATTCATATAATACGAACACATTTTGAAATGTGATAATTGAATGCAAGACAAAACACATTATAAAATAATGTAATGTTTATTGGGTTTAAAAATAGTAAACTTAAACTTTGCGTAATTTATATTCAATTTGAGTGTCATTTGATTATTATATGTTTACATAATATTTACGTTTGTCTTCAATACAGTCTTTAATATTTTGACCAATAATTTGATTTGAATTTGATTTCAGATCAGTTGTAATGCCATTAGAAGACAATAAACCCGAAAGTCTATCCGTGAGTGAGACTCCACATGAGTTGGAGTCTCAGTTCATACTAAGACTTCCATCACTAGCAGCGGCCAGTCTTCGAGCGGCCGTCAAATCGGGTAAGACTTGAATCGATTGGTTATTGTTTTGACTGAATTAACCCGATTTGCATCGAAGGTGTAATGAATTTGAAGGAACGGCTGACCGTCCAGATCGAGCCGGACATGAGACGCGGGACAGTGCGGTTTGACGGATGGGTATTGCCGGCAAAAATAGTCGATTTGCCGACAATTATCGAATCCCACAAAACACTCGACGCGAAGAACTTCTACAAAACGGCTGATATTTGCCAAATGATGATCTGTAGGGAAGACACGGATGAGTCGGCGGCGGCGCTCAAGAATGACGACGCGGACGACGGACTCCAGAAGAAGTCCAAAGACGGTAAAGACAAGAAGTTTCTGTATCCGCACGGAATCACTCCTCCGCTGAAGAATGTGCGCAAAAAGCGGTTCCGAAAGACTCTTAAGAAGAAATACGTGGACTTCCCAGAGATCGAGAAGGAAGTGAAGCGACTGTTCCGGACAGACAATGAGGCCATTCATGTGAGGTATGAAGTGGTGAACGCAGACGAAGAGATGAAAGCAGATTTGGCCAAAAACAGTCAGGCCTTCTCGCCCTCGGCCGCAACCGGTGGCAACAGCACCGGCTTCGACGTCGAGCACATATTCGGGGATTTGGTTTCGACCAGTGATGAAGACGACACCAGAGCTCAGGACTCGGGCGATGACAGCGTTATGTCGTCCAGTATTAAAGACTCTCTAATTAAGGACAAGAGCTCTCCCGACAAATACACATTCACTGAGTTCTCCAAAGGAATGCTGTCAGACATGCCGTCCGACCCCTTGACCTCCACTTCCGGTGCTTATAACTACGAAATGGAGTCAATAGAGTCCTCGAGTGCTGTGGACGCGATGGGCGCCGCTCTGGCAGAAGACAATGCGGCGACGACTGCACTCGAAAGGGGTGCCGAAAACGAACAGCTTTTGGAGAAATTGCACGAAATTGAGAGCGAAATACAAGGACTTCAGTCGCAGCGACTCAACCAACAGATAGATATGGATAACATCGAGAATATGGCGCTTAAACAGCGCTTCCAGAGTCAGATCAATGAGTTGAAGGCACAGGAGGTCTCAAAACGCAGAGAATATGATGAGATTATGGCGATGTTGGCCACAAATGAGTGATTCATTCAGTTTTGTATAAACTGTTTATATGACTGTTGTTTAATCGTTTAATTATTGCACACATTGTTCGATACTTAGACATCATTTTCATCTAATTTTTTATAAATAAATAGCATTTAAACTAAAAGTTTTAATAAATTAGTCTTTAATTATAACAAATTTATTGAAATTATTTCAATTTTATTGCCAATAATTATAAGAAAAATAAAACAAATGATATAATAGTTAAGTCAAACTATTTGATACAAAACAGTATTTTTTAAATTGCAAAATACAATATAAACATAACTTATTTAACCACAAGTAACCGATCAATCGTTTATTCAACAAAAAAATAATTAGAGTCGACTATGGGTTTTAGACCCAGGGTTGGGGTTGGGACAGAACAATTGGATGACTATGACTGAACTTAGGATTGAGACATACTTTGCAGAGAACGACAGAACTGATAGTTGACTCAACTTAATATTAGTCAATGGAATGCCTATTCGAATGCATTCCATTGACTAATATTGTGTATCTTTAAAATGGAATGCAGTCATACAGTCATTACTGCACAACATATCAATGGTTCGGAACTTTTGATTGTCGGTTAGGTTTTTCAATTAAAATATTATAAAATGATCGATAGTTTCGATCAAAATAACAGACATTTCATGTCATTTAAAGTCGAATATAAAATGTTTCGAAATGAGAACAAAATGAAAAGAAATGATATTTAAATATTAGCAATATTAGGAGTATTGGCAAAAGTGGCCAATAATTGCAAACAATGTCTAACGTAAGCTCTCAAACAAGTGTTGATTCAAATGCCACATAAGCTCTTTGTTGTCGAGAAGCGCTTTCTTCGTCGCTTTACTCGCTTTCGGTTTGAGATAAGGAATCAATTGTGATTTCAATTGTCGAATATCTTCGGTTAAACAAAGTGTCAGTTTTTCCAATTTTTTGTGAAGTATTTCGGATGCGTTTAGTCTAAAGTTTATAAAATCAGAGTTAATGACTGACTGTGCGGCCAATGAGAGAGTAATCTCATACTAACTCTTCATTTTCTAACTCTTGTTTCGATTTTCTCTTTAGTCTCGATTTTTTGGCACTAATTTTGTTACGATTGAGACGTTTCGTGATCTGCACTTCCGGTGAGTCAGTACTGCGCGGTCGACCCCTTTGGCCCCTTTGACGCATTGCTTTTGTCTTCAGTCGCAACACTGGTTGTGCCGGAGCTTAGGTTTGAAATACAAGAGTTTAAATGATTTATAACAAATCGTATTTACGGCTTATGGCCTTTGAGTCGATACTATTGTCTGATTGAATGAGTATCGCATTGGAAGTTATGCCAAGTGTTTGCCTTTACTGTACAAACCATTGTTTAATGTGTTTATAATGCGTTCGAATAACTCAATATATTTAAAATTAGATTTCAATAACTTAAGTCAATTCGAGTCTCATTTGCGGACTAACCGTTTGCCGCGAATATCATTTGATGAGACGACAGTATCGACTCAAAAGAGCTCTAATAATCAATTTTATATTAACTGTAATTTAACGGAAAATCGAACACTTGTTGATCAATTGGATCAATTGAGTCGACCATCCGTACGACTATTGGTTCAATTGGAGGCATATCTTGTTGGTTGATATCGCTTAAGTTGAACTGCCAGTCATCCGGTGCGACGCCATTATGTCGACTAATATCGTTGGGCACAAACAGGTCACAGGCATTGTCGAGGGCTCCGGCGTCGCCCAAAAACACGTTATCGCCGATAATGGGATTCGGATCTCTTCCGTAAAAGAGAGTCTCATTTCTTTCGAACATCTTTTCGCTATAATTCGATTTAGAGTTCAATTAATTATTTTATTTCCAAATTAATTGTTTTTACTTTAAAAGCTTTTAATATAATTGCGTTTCAATCGTATCTCAGCTTATATTGGAATACGTTTTACGAATTGTAAACCGAATTAATGTTTAAATAATGTTTAGAAACTAATTATTCGATTATTTAATTGCTTTTAAATTGTTTGAAATGATTATTCGAAAACAAAGTCTGAAATTGTATCCAAAATAGCAAACAAATAGAAATAATTCTTTATTCAGAATTAAAATAAGAAAGCTAAATTCTTTAAGCCATTCGCAAGTTATGACTCATAGACATAAACTTTGGTTTTCGGCCCAAAATATCAACATTGTCCCAAATAAAGCCCCGGCACTATCGAAACTTAAATAAAATCAGAGTTTAGAAGCTTTAACTTGAAAATTATATACTTTATTATTGCAATCTTTAAACTTTGAAATATGAATCGAATTGAGTTAAGATATTTTAAATTTTTTATTTTCTTTTTTGGGCCGAAAACTAAAGTTTCTGCTCAAACGGTGGCTAACCTTTGGATAAATGCAATTCTTTATGTGTTTTAAGCAGGCATTGTGAAGAGGGGATCAGACAAAAATCCCCCTGATTTTGAAAATTGGCATGATCCCCCCCTAGGTTTTTGGCCAACATTTTGGAGAAAATCCCCACCCTGCTTCCCCTGAATCGACCGACCTTCTTAATCCCTGGTTTTAAGCTATTAATTAATTAAAAGTTTAATGAAATTGTGAAAAGTTATGAAAATAATTTTAAACAAAATATTAATTATATTAAAGATTTATCTGAATAACAAATTTAATAAATTAGTTATTCTTTGTTTTATTTGCATTAACATCAAAATTAAAACTACAAAATGCAACCCTCTCTCCCTCTCCCTCTCCCTCTCCCTCTCCCTCTCTCCCGCTTTCTCTCAATTGAATAACTGTTTCAACGACTTAACACTATTTGAACTTTTAGTCATTGGTATAAAACATCATTTGATTTTAAAGTTGAAATAAAGCGATGTTTTCATTTCACTCGTCAATGACTAAAAAGTTCAAATAGTGTTTAGTCATTGACTCTAAAACAATTATTTCTTAATCTATTGACTAACTAAAACAAATAAAAAATGAACTATTAATAGCCCAAAATCGAAATACAGTCAAGTCTCTATAAATTCACATTCTCTCTAACTTCACCCCAATCTTTGTCCCCATTTTGGGACCAATGTTAAAGAATACCTAATTTCACATTTATTTATTTTCACTTTCACACTAATATTGTAAAACAAATCATATGATATAAATCTCTATATTTTCACAAAACGTGTTTGTTGTGTACTTTTTGAAAAAATTGTTTCATTTCTTCAACAAATTGCAAAATATATTTATATATTTGTTAAAAATGAGGTTTATTTAAGACAAATGAAAACTCTACGTCAATTCAATTCAATTATAACTTAAAAACAATGTAATTGTAAAAAAACAAAATTCTATTTTAAATTATTTAAATAAAGTTTAATTTATTTATTATTAAAATAGCTCTCTAATTTCACATGCCTTAAAATTCGGTCCCAACTGTGAATTTATAGAGACTTAAATGTATATTATTTGCAGTCTCTTTAAAAAAAAATTCTGTTAAAAAATAGAATCTTTTTTATCTTATGTTTATTTTTATACTGGAGACGGATTTCGGTCGGGATTACAACTCCCGATTCCCGTCGGAATTCCGATTTAGGGTAAATTATATATAAAATTATGTATTTACTGAAAAATTTACACTTGACTCAGTTTTTAGCACTTTTTATATACCAGAGATTTAGATTTTCGGTCAATCCAGGGCAGAATAAGGATAGAACATTTTCTAAAAATGCTTAAAAAGCCTTAAAAGTATTTAATTTTGTTTTAAAAATTTAACTTTATTTAATTGGATTTAAACTAGATTTAAATTATCTGAATTTAAATAGAATCTAACACCAATTTAGAAAAATGTCCTAAAGAGGATGTCGGAAGTTTGCAAAATATGTTTATTTTTAAAAATCATTTTAATCAAGATTAATTCTTATAATATAATAGTAGATTAAGAAGAAAATATTTTCATAAATTTATTATTTAAAAAGTCATGCATGATTAAAAATACAATATCTTCTTACAGTTTATGAATTTCACATTCATATTACAGACTAACTAAATGAGATATTTTAATTATTTTTTTGCTATCACATGCATTTATTGAAGTAGAATTAATAATTTAATAAAATATTTATATAAACTATTTTCTTATAACGGAAAATGGTATTTAAAAAATATAAACAGAATTTTTATAGTATTAGCAAAGCAAACCCAAAAGTTTTATTTTACTAAACTGTACTGGACAAACACAGCTTATAAATAAACCCCCCAATGACTTTGGGTTTTCTTTGCTAATAATATGAAAATCATGTTTATATTTTTAAAACATTTCCCGTCACAAGAAAATTGTTTATATAAACATTTCATTTAATTATTAATTCTACTTCAATATATGTATGTATTAGTAAAATAATAATTAAAATATCTCATTTATTTTGTCTGTAATTTAAGTTTAAATTTTGAAAACAAAATGTAGCCTAGTGCATTAGTGCTTATAGTTAGAAGAATAATTTTTATTTAGAATGTTATTGAATAAATCACATAACATTGTGAGAATATCATTATTGAATTATTTAATTATAAAAAATAAGTTCCGACATCCTGTTTGCCATAAAATTCTAAAAATTGGCATAGGTGTTCTGCCGGAGAGTTAAACTTTTTGCGGACCAAATGCTAGAAAGGATAAATGAGCTGAGGCGGGTGGCGCAGTAGTAATGCGTCCGCTCTCTAACCCTGAGTTAGTGGGTTCAAGCCTAGACTCCAGCATGAGTTGAAAGCAAGTCGACCACTGGCCTTACCAATGGCCGTCTACTGGTAGTGTGCGATAGCTTAATAACCACTAATCTACGTATACTCTGGCGTTCAGGTGTGTGCTCTTAAAACTGTGACACTATCCTCGTCACCATACCTAACGGTGAAGTGATGATTCCTGGCCTCACTACGGGTTGTGCAGGAAGAAAGGCTTCGGCCAATGAGTAGTTAGTTAGAAAGGATAAATGCCTGAATAAAACTTTTATCAATTTTTTTATATCAAAGTCTGATTTACTTTACTAAACTATTATTTTACACTAATTTAAATTTGTGTTATAATAAATTAATATTATTTAAAATATTTAAAGTCGGGACTCGACCGGGATTCCCGACTAATTTCGGTCGGGCTCAGGATTCCCGACTCGAGATCAACGTCTAGTTTATTCGCATATATTGTGTGTTTAGTGACATTTGTATTCGTCCCCAAAAAGCTAATTAGAAATCAATTTAATCGATAATAAACTAGAGATTTCTACTTTATATTTATATTTATAAATTTAAAATTAATATTTTGATTAACGATTAAAGTTTTTATTTGTTATCTCTAAACACATTAAACTTTGATAATAATAAGATGATATTTTAAATTTAAATTTGACTTAAGTTTCAATTTAATTAATTTTAATATAAAAACAATAAAAATCATTTTGCAAATCAATAAAAGTTCAAAAAGTAATTAAAGTAAAGTAAACTGAAACTGAGTTTAATTTTATTTTATTAACTTGTTAGTTTCTATAACACATTTAAAAATGTAACAAATTGTTTGAATAGATATTATTTGACTTAAAAATAACAAATCAGACGTTCATTAAAACAGATCTCTATTAGCCTTCCAAAGCGTCTTACTATTAGATTATTCCTATTCTAACTGTAAAAACGTTTTTAAAAACTTTAATAAAGTATTTGCTTCCAAAAAAATATTTGCATTGCAATGACGTCACATCAGTCTAAACCGAAAAGCGCACTCACTATAGAGTGAATGCATTTTGATTTCAATGCTATCTCAATCGCTATATAAAATACGGGAAACCCCGCTATACGGCGCCGACGGAGCCTTTAAATCGAATTTTTGGGTAATTTAATCGGTTAAACGAGTTAAGCCGAAGTCGGCACTAAGATTACAATTAAAATATTTTTAGTTAAGTATGTGTTTATAGTAGATTCGGGTGTATCTAAAACATAGCTTTGTCTGTAGTTAACTGCATTCAGAATTGCGTCCGAATTGTAATTATATTCTGATATAATTATTACTGCGCTATCAGACACTGTAAACACGGTATAGAAGCGAACCGATCGGTGGACAGTGAGTTGTCTCGGGTTCAGTAAATATGCGAAAACACATTCAATTCGATTAAGCAATCAATGTTCGGCTTTAGAGTTGGCTTTCATTCACTTTCTGCACAATATTAACACTATTAGCGGTATTGAACGCAAAGCTATGGCACAAACAGACGAAGACATACAACAGACTAACTGGTTATCGGTCCTCAAACACTACGAACGTCTGATGTTCTTGTAGTGGATTAGTGGTTAGATTTAGTTATAATAAGTTAGTAATTAAATTGAATTGATATGCAATCAATTTAGAGATTAAATAAATAAAAATTAAAATAAGTAAAACAAAGCATTTCTTACCTATTCCTTGCATTCGTTACACTATTTTAGAGAATAGAATGCAATCTAAAGATTAAACTAAATGAAAGGCAGAGGGAGTGCTTAGAAATGAACGGAAGTGCCGATACGCCCCCTTTCGCCCAACCTGTTTCTCTTGAATACGACATTTCTATTGGTCGTTTGGGGGTAACTGTGCACTTGACCTGCGCCAGGCTTTTATATTGTGCGGATCTGTTGCGCGGAACGGCTTGACTGATATGCGTCGAACTCTATTAACTGCTTTAGTCGTAAAGCAAACACTTCGAGCGATTGATGTTTCTTGTAATCGAAATATGGCCACAATTTGTGTCTATTATTTCGATATTTATTTAATTGTTTTTATTTCAGACTTTATTTCAGATTTCGATTTATGGTTCGGCAATGGATTTGAAGTAATTTCGAAATAATTATACATTTGATGAGACGATAAATAGACATTCAGGTAAGTGATTGAATACTTGTTCGCATCGTTTTCGTCGTATTCACCAAATCAGTCAACTCTAGCCTTTAAGTCAAGACATATACAGTGTTTGCAATATATGCGTTCACTTCGTGATCTCCATTGAGTCGTCAATACTATTCACATCAAATAATTATTAAAATTGAAGACATTTTCCTAACTATTCCATAAATCAATGCCCGGCCGTTGAGTGTCTGATTGAATCTTATTTACATATTTTATCCAATTATTTATTATTTAAAAAAAGTATCAAAATATGTTAAAAGAAAAGTATAATCAAGTGAAATAGAATCGATTTTTAAGACATTTAGGATTAGCTAATTATTTAATCAGTTTTTAGCAAGGATCGAAAAGTGGAATCAGCAAAATTTCCCCTTATTTTGAAAATTGGCATTTATCCCTTTACAAGCATTTATTTCTTTAAAAAGTACCCACTAAGATTTGGCGACCGCAGAATTTGGCAAAATTGTTGTTTTTTGAGAAAATTTAGAAATTTTCCTTATTTTATTGCTAAATCTGGTTTAAATCCAGTTAAATTAGGTAAAATTTCATAATAAATATATGGGATTTCAGTGTTTTTGAAAAATCTCTCCCCTGATCCCCGCTGAGTCGGCCGTACTGCTCGTTTCCTGCTTTTTAGGGCATATATTAAGAATATTTTATGCTTATTTCAGCTTGATAATCTGTGGACACGGCAATGTCGTACGTTTTTTAGTTTCCTATATCTATACCATTTTGCATATTTTTATCATGGTGACTTAAGGGGTGCGATTCTCCCTATACAACCAGGGATTCCAACCTAGTCAGAAATCTTCACTTGCACCGTGAGGTATGGTAACTCTGGATAGTGTTCCAGGTTTAAGGGCACACACCTGAACGTATACGTAGTTTGTGGCTAAACCGCTCGTACACTACCAATAAACGTCCCATTGGTAACCAGGCCACTACTATTCATAGGCCGAAACCTTTCATCCTGCACAACCCGTAGTGAGGCCAGGAATCATCACTTCACCGTTAGGTATGGTGACGAGGATAGTGTCACAGTTTTAAGAGCACACCTGAACGCCAGAGTATACGTAGATTAGTGGTTATTAGGCTAGCGTACACTACCAGTAAGGCCCGTGGTCATTCTAGCCTCAACTCACGCCTAGAATTTTTTTCTCTGAAAAAAATTCTTTCCACAGCTGGGGTTTGAACCCATTAACTCAGGGTTAGAGGACGGACGCATTACCACTGCGCCACCCGCCTGAGTTATTAAACCCGTCGGGCGTCTTGTCCCCCACAAAAGCTATTAAACTCACAATGATTAGCCCAATGCGGGGTTCGAACTAAAGACCCAAATCGGATATACTTTTCAGGATCCGATCCCACTTTTTCCGGCTATAGATCCGATCCTATCATAAAAATTTTTAAATCCGCTCCTAATTCGAAATTTTATCCGAAATCATAATTCAGTTAAAATCAAATTAATACGTAGACACAGCACAGAGCCTATAACCACTTGGCCAGCCAGCATGCTACCCCCTATTATTTTACGTTTGTATTCCAATTTTTTAGTTTTATGGCAAAAATTACAAAATTTTACCCAAATTAGTGCTAAATCCGGTTTAAATTCAGTTTATTTTAAGAAGAGTAGATGGAAGAGTCCTCATATCGATGTTGACATCAGCAGTAGTGTTGACTTATTCGCGAGATTAGGTCCGAGTCGTGTATCCGGTGCAGAGCAGTAGCGCAACCGGCAATGACTTGAAGCGGACAATTGGTTGCGACCAAAGTGTAATCAGTGATCGACTGATTACTGTTGAGACGCGGGTGCGAGCGGTTAGAGTGGAGACACAAATGTAACAAAAATAAGGATTTATTAACAATAAATCAGAAATACATTTAAGAAACTGTTAATCAGTGGCGTATAGAATACAACTGATCGCTATACTGAAGCGCAGTTCAGGCATACAACGAGAAGTAGAGTTATAATCGCTAAACAATTACAGTTTTTAGCTATGGTTTACGATTAAACTTTATATTATTAATACAAATATTCCGAATTAAAGTTTGGAGTTTGTGATGAGTGCAGTAAAACCTTTATAATTTCACAGTTATGGGACCAAAAAATTATCAATGTGAAATTAAAGGTGTGAAAATAGAAGGGGTTTTTAAAATATGTGTTTTATTAACAATACTTTAAAATACAATTATTTTTTGTGAGAATAATCTAAAATAGAAATTTAAATTTAGAATTAACATGCATAATATTTAACTAATATTTGTGTGTAATTTTTTCACACAATTAATTTAATTAGAAAAGTTAATACAGAGTTAAGTTGTCTAAAGTATATTGAATCAAGATATTGAAGGCATTTATATTGAAGAATATATTGTTCATATTCTTAGAATTCATTTTTTATCAATTGTTAATAAAGTTTTTTTTCACTAAATTTTTGTTAATTTACACAAAATTAAACTCAAAATATTTACCAATAATTGTAAAAAATGTGAAAATAGAGAAACAAATCAATGAATGGTTTGATCACATTTGTGTGAAAGTGAAAATAAATAATTGTGAAATTAACTATATACTTTAACATAGGTCCCAAGGTGGGGTTTTAATTATATGTGAAATTAAGCAGTGTGATTTTAGAACGGGTTTACTGTAGTTTTATTTAGTACCTTGTAGTTTATCCCGTTTATTGTGAACATTAGCTTGTCATCAACGATTTGCAAAAAATAAAATTCAGATATACTGTACATACTGTAAAATTTTGATAGTTTATAGCTAATTCCGCTTTTAGTAAACAAATTTTACAGAACCTACCTATTTATTATATATGGGTTAGACTGTATTAAAGTTAATTTCACTTATTAAATGAATTTAAATTTAAAGACTAGTAAATAATAATATCTGCATCAACCAACCAAAAACTATAGTACCGTAACCCCTGACATACAATTGCCGCAATTATACGTCATTTTCGGACAAATTGAGTCAACCAGAATCTATGCAA
>JAQFXP010000936.1:0-23075 GCA_034693685.1 Belba bartosi
GAAATACTCTAGAATATTATCTTAAATGCAAATACTATATAATTGCTGTTTTCTAATTCATACGGACACCCTATAGTTAAAGAAAATCTCTTCTAATCTCCGTCTCTATCGTATTGTAGAAACAGATTAGTTGTGTTGAGAATGTGAACGAAAATTATTCTAAATAATATATCAGACAATATATTTCATCTACTACTGTTTATTTATTTATTCCCTAATATAAAATTTAAGATACTCTGATGATTTAGTCTCCCTTGCTTTTTTATTAATTAAATTTTTTTGCATTTATAAATAAATCTATAGATTAATTAAAATCCATTGAATATTATTTTTAGTGATTAATCTAAACACTAATAACATGCCATCAGTTACTCAATGGCAAAACTTCCGAATTAATTGCTTTTGAAATCTAAATATTATTTTTATAAAATTATTGTTTGCAAAAAACAGATGCCATTAATCAGACGTTTAATTGAATTAGTTAATAAATAAAACTATAATTTAATAGATTTCTAAGGCTATGAATCAAAACCTCGATATTCCTGAGCTTTGCTATGAATAACAAAATATTCGACAAATTTTTCATCTCTTCTATTAATGCGATAAATGATGAAAAACATTAACTTAAACGTAAACTAAATAGCATTGAAAATAATAATTGTGTCAAATAAATAGGTTTTAACCGAAAAACAAATAAACAATTAATGTATTAAAATGTCTATAAATATAGTTATAATTCTAAGCGTCTATTCCAGATATAATCAGAGAATTATTAATCTTTCTATTCTATAACTGTTAGTTAAAAATTTAGTTAATATAAAACAATTAAATTTATATACATTAATATATAATTAAACGGAAACCAAAATTAAAATCAACATTATAAATTATTTATTTTTAATAAAAATATTTTTTAATTTCTTTGAGAGCAGAGGAAAATGCAATTTTACTAAAATATAATTAAAAATCAATAATTCTAAAAATTATCAAATTCATTAATCATTTAAGCTAAGATTAAAAAAATTGATTAAACTAGCTCGTTTAGATTTCTTAATTATATTTATAATAAAAGCCATAATAAAATCTTAAAGAATAAAATAATCCTTTTTTAAGATGAAGATCATTTATGCAATAAAAAATTGCAGTTTTCTATTATAAAATTTAAATAATTTTATTTATTTTGTTATTTTATATATAATTATATTTAACATAATTATATTTTTTTAAATTTAATTTAATGCTTTTTATATAAAATTTTAAACAATAGGTTCAGCCGGATATGGAAGAGTTGGCCAACAATATGGAAGAGAATGAGAACGACAAGGAGTCGAATAAAGAAGAGGTGAAATTAGGAAGACTTCAGTTCAAAATCGATTATGACTTCAATCAGGCGAACGTAAGTCACTCTAAACTACTTTCTTGTTAAACAAATAGCGACTGAAAATGGATAAATTTAAGCCTTTAATAAAAGTGTTTTATTTTTATCCATATATATCAATATTGTACAGTATATACACATTTGGTATATTGAAAACATATGGAATTGTTTGACAAATAAGTAATATTAACAATAATAGACTTTTTCTATAAATTGAAATAAATTTTTATTAAATGCTTTTAATTTAAGTAATTCAATAAATAGATATTTTTGCTAAAATTTTTTGTATTGACTTAGAGATGAATTGCACGAAATTTATTTAAATTATATTTTTGGATTTAATTTATAATTTGTATGAGTTAGTTTTAATAAAAAATAAGTTTTAGAATAAATTAAGCATTACTTAAGAAATTTGTTTACTCAGATGAGTTAAAAACTTTGAATATAGATATAATTTATACATCTCTTAAATCTAAAACAAAAATTAATGAATGTTTAAATCAGAAGTAGTTTTAATTAGATATTTAGTAACAGTTTTATATGAATTGAAATTAATATTTTACACTAATTAGTTAAATTAACTAAAAATAAATTGCTTAAATCAAACTAATAAACATTTTGCTAAAATATCCATGCAGTTATAAATGTATAAACTAGTTAAATTAATTGCACAATAATTTTCAATAATTAAATATTTTACATAAATATATAACTTAAGGTTAATTTCTATTTTAATGGCAAACTTATAGTTAAAAGAATTTAAATAGGTGCATTTATTGTTTTGATAAACAAAAGCAGTTTTTATGCATTAAAACAATAAAAATAGGCTTTGTATTGCTCGGAAGTGGCTTTAATGGCGCATAAATTAATGAAGAACAACTAAAACATAATAATTTTAATTTGTTGCTTAACTTTTATTTCTTGCTATTTTACTATTTTAAAGAATCTAGATAAAATGACGTATTACATATTATTTCTAATATATGTATAAACAAATAACTTTTTGCTAATTTATTGATATGCTTAAATATAAATGTATATTTATTAGCTGTTTTATAATAAAATAATTTTATATCTTAATTAATTGTTTTAATACATAAATAAATAAATAAATTAAGTTCAGAATATGCTTAATATTCTGATTATAATCAAGAATTTTTTAAATGCAATTTTTATTAATTAAGAGTTACTGCTAAATATAAACTATTTTAAGTATTAATTAGGTTTTTATACTTATAGATATTTTAATAATTTAGCAAGGTGCGTATTTTAATAATGTGCATAATTTATTTTAGCCAGAATTTAAATGTTAAAATGCATTTTTATATATTCAAGTTATTATTATATCAAGTTTTAATACAATCTGTCTGGTTTAAAAAAAATTAAGAATTTAAATTAAGATTCTAATGCAATTTATTTAACTTAATATAAGTTTTAATAAAAATTTAATCATGTTAAAACTTACGGCACTTATCTTGCTTTTACAATGTGTACAAAAATTTTAATTAATTACTTTCTCTAATCAGAAATAGTAATAACATAAATAAAAAGATTTATAGACTTTATGTTTATATTGATATTGCTTTACTGTAGAACGATATACTATTTTATTTAGTTGTTATTATTGTTATTAAATTAGTTTTATAAATGTTTTAGATATCATTTAAAACGTCTACACTATTTCTAAAGTTTATTGAAATTTTTATTATTTTTTATTTATCCCGGCTGAACAAAATTTTAATTAATACTTTTGAGACTTGTGCTATAAATTATTTCTAATAATTTATTATATTTAAAACACCTTTTTAGCTATCTTAAGAATTAATTAAAATTTAACAAAATTTTATGCAATATTTGTGCAAAATTGAGTAAAAATTTAAAATTTATTTTTGAAAATGTGCTACAATTTAAAATTTAAAATGTGTAACAAATTTGTTATTTACATTTGAATTGCTTCAAAACTCAATTTAATTAATGAATATTCTAAACGCACCATTATTATATATTTCATAATATAATATAGTTTATACTTTGAATATTTAATTCGTTTTTTATTATTGTTTTAATTTTTTAACAATAAAGAAAAAAAGATTAAATATTAAACAATTTATTTAATTATCAGACATAATAAATCAATGACTTTAATAATAAAGTGCTCTTTTTGGTTACGTTTAATGTTTAATAAAATTAAGAATAATTGATTTTTAATATTAAAATGAATAAATTTTGAATTTTAAATGCAACATTTTAATTTAAATAAATACATATTATTAAAATCGATTAAAATAATTATAGTTTTATTTGTAAATAATTACACAAAATAGAAATGATTTTAATATTAAATTTATTTTAAAGGTAATTAGCCTTGTACAGTATGTATCATTAGAATAGCTTGCATCATTAAATTGTGTACGATGTTGAGCAACATTGAACTAATAATTTGTTTATATAATTATTTATATTATTTTAATACAGTATTATAGTATTTGAAATAATAAATACTGTATTAAAAATAAAAACAATATTGATAATTTTTTCAGTGTTTTATTAAATAAGAAAACGTAGAAAACCAATAAAACAAAACAAATAATCTTAGAAATACACTAAAGTAGAATGCTTAATTAAAAAAAAATAGAACTCTAGTAGAAAACAAATTAAGATTAAAAAATATATTATTTAAACAAAAATCACAAACAATATTAAATTATTCTAAAAATAAACTAACCAATAAGTTATAAACATGGTTAAAAAAATAATTCCGTAAGAGTGACTAGCTCTATTGACTTTGAGTGGTCGTCAATTGTAAACAAGCGCATTTTGGTGACTTTATGACTGTTTACGGCGAAATTTGAAGTAATATGCGAATGAAAAAAATCGATAAAATAAAAATTTAATGAACCAAAAAAGGAGTAAAAACCAATAGCAAGCAAAACGTTAGAAATAAGAAAAACCTAAATATTAATAATGTTTTCCAATGTGTGTTTGGAATAACGAATGACCTCTTTAGTCGAAAATCTAATATAATTTTCAGATAAATTAATATAATTTTTTTTAAATTCTAGTATAGAATAAATATATATTAAAAATATATTTACGACGAATATGTAACTTATTATTAGATTTGTATAGACTCGTAGTTTGCTATACAGTATTGGTTTCTAGTAGAGCCTGATTTCGGTCGGGATTACAACTCCCGGTTCCCGACATAGATTTTCGGTCAATCCAGGGGAGAATAAGAATAGAACATTTTTTAAAAACGCTTAAAAATCATTAAATCACTTTATTATTGTTTTAACTTTATTTAATTGGATTTAAACTAAATTCAAATTATTTGAATTTAAATAGAATCTAGCACCAAATTAGAAAAATGTTCTAATTTTGCCATAAAATTCTAAAAATTTGCCATACGTCTTCTGCCGGAGAGTAAAACTTTTTGCGAACCAAATGCCAGGGAGGGTAAATGTCAATTTTTAGAATTAGGGAATTTTTGGCTGATTTCTCTCCTCAATCTTTGTTATATACTATGAACATTGTCTAAATTTAAATTTATTTATAATTTGATCTGTTTGAAACAAGAATTTATAAAATTAGTTTAACATATGATTTAAGGTTACATTTAATACCCGAATAAAACTTATCAATTTTTTTATATTAAAGTCTGACTTACTTTACTAAACCATTATTTTACATTAATTTAAATTTATGTTATAATAAATTCATATTATTATTTAAAATATTCAAATTCGAGACTCGACAGGAATTCCCGACTAATTTCGGTCGGGAATGGGAGTAGCAATCGGTATCTTGTTTCTAGCAATGCTTGTACTGTCTGCGCGGCTCTAACACTATCTCCCTGTGCATACATCCCACACCCATTCAGTTTTATGCAAACGTTTGCTATATTTCTAACATCTCTTCGACTTTCGCCGAAATATAAGCTTTGATTTGCTTTTTATCGAATTGAATACTCGAAGACTCGACTGAATAACTGAATTAATTAAACTTCAAATCTTTATTCTATGAACTCTAAAAAAGATATAAAAAGCTGTTATTGAAAATTCTAAGCTTGCGTATAAATTAGTTTTGCTTTTGTTTCCATCAACTAGCTTTTTGATATTTATATGCCTTTGGAAGTTATAATTTTAACAAGGGAATTTATAAGTTAATAAATTTGCAATCAATGAACATGTTTAATGAACTGATCAATAAGTATAAATTTTTAAAATCTAATTTATCTTTAAACATAAGGTAATAAAAAGAGCTTTTATTTGAGTTTATTTTGCGATAGAATAATAAAATTGAATAAAATTGTTCTATATCTCAGCCTAACTAAAACTGTAGGTTTTATTATACAGTACTTATAGAAAAGAGATTGAGCAAGTTCAACAATCCAGGGAGAGAGGGATTGAGGTTAATGGAGAGATTTTTCCCTGAAAATGCTTATAATTCACAATAAAATTATTTAATTATGTATGCTGTTTGATTTAATTTAACTAAATTTTAACCTGAGTTTTAACTGAATCTAGTTAATTTAATTGATTAAACTGAATCATGTTCCATTTTGTGGGGTTTCAATTTTGCGAACAAAAGCCAATTTCCAAAATAATAAAATATTTTTGACTGATTCTATCTCTCTCTTGAATCCATGCCATTAAATATAATTTATAGACAATAATAGCGACAATTTGGATGAGGTTTCCCATTATGACTGAAAAATTTCAAAGGTTTCGGTCACTAATTATGGAGAAATTGATCGATTTTTATCTCTATAGCTATAGGAAGACTAAAAAGTGTTAATTTTGTTTTTGTTTCGTGAGATGAGGACTACTTTTACTAAAGATTTTAATTTCGAGTCACTATTTGATCGAAAGACTCGATTCGAGCGCTAAATTAAAAATTAATTCAATCAATAAAGTTGTGAAATAAATGAAATTGAGTCTCATTTTGATGATATAAGTTGTGAAATATAACAAATAAATATTATATCATACTCATTTTGTTTATATTATTAAAAAAAAGTAATTCTAGATCAATTATTATGAAATTTAATTTTTACTTGTTTAATCAGTACTTAATTAATATTTTAATGATTTGGAATAATTAAAAACAAAATGAAAATTTTAATTAAAAAATTAATATATGAAAGCATTACTTAAATAATGTCATATAATGTAAGTGCAAAAGCAATTAAGAATTATTTCTTGAATATACTCGCTAACTTTTGACATATTGTACTTGGTAACATTATATCTATACAATAGTGCATATCAAGCAAAAATAAAAATTATTGTCTATGGCATAAAATAAAAAAGACTTGCTAAATTTATTATAACGTCTGTTCTAATTTTTTTATGTGTTGTCACAAACATGAATATAAATTTTTTTTATACAATTAACAAATAAAAACCCTTAAATTTTAACATTTAATTAGTCTCGACAGTTGATTCTCATTTAAAGTGTAAATTAGTGTATTGTCACCTCTACTGACAATAACATTAAGTTTTGTCACTAGCTTTGCATCAATCGCTGCTTTTTGTGCAAATTTTCATTATTTGGATAAAAATTTGTGTAAAACTCAATTCTTATTAGTCTCTTGATATGCAGTCGCGATATGACGTAAGTCTCTTATATTGGATGTAAAAGACTTGTCGCTAACGACGGACTGACACAAACGCAATATTCAATTCGAATAATAATATAGAAAAGCATATTTCGAAAAATAAAACGATTTTTCGCATTAAATAAAAGCTGATTAACAGAAAGTGAGCAGAAAAACAAATTGATATTATTTTATGACTTTCATAATAATAGAATCAGTGGTTGTCTCAGTTTATTAGACGAAAGAAACTCATTATTAATCACTAGAGAACTGAAATTTTTCTTATCAGTCGTATTGCTATAATTCACGATATTTTTTCTTTTTTATATACAATACATGTATTTCGATTATATACTTAGAACCAAATATTTGATAAATTTAGATTGATTAAGAGTTATATGCATTTATTTTTGATTTATCTGTTTTTTTTTAAATTTGTCAATCGATAAATTATTTAATTAATTATTTATTTTATTGAATATATTGCTATATATTATTTAAAATAATTAAAATTACCAAAAATATATATGTATCAAACATTCACTTACCATAAGTTAATCCATTTATAAATTTGAGGTAGTTTATTTATTTATTCTTTTGCTTATAAATTATAATATTAACATAATTTCTTTAAAATAACGTTGACATCCAAAAATTATGGAAAAATATAATTGAATTTTTACTGTTTGCTGACTTTTTTTTAAAAATTACACAATGCCAAAGTAGTTTTTAAAAAAGTTTATTAAACTAGATAATATCTATTATATAAGAATTCAATAGAATTTGCATTAAGGTTAGAGATTCTTTTGAAAAATCTAATTTTCAAATATATAATAATACAAATAAATAATGTCATCAAAAATCAAAGTTGACGTCAATTTAAGTTTAGAATACTTTGAATGTAAATGTAGTCAATATAGTGCAGATTTAGAGCAAACCCGTATTTTAATAACAGTTATTTGAATAGACATTTAGATTTGAGCAAGCATAAACTTTTTACATGAAAAAGTAAAGTTATAGGAGTATGAAATATATGAAACAGAAACTACGTGTAGCTTATCTAGCATGTACAGAGCAAAAGCAAAATAGCCATTTTAATCCTGAACAATGAAGCAAGAGAAAATATGAGAAAATATTAAATAAATACTAATTAGTTCTTTTAAGCAAATAAAGCAAGATGCAATAAAAACAAATATTTTCGATGAAAGTTTAAATTTAATACAAATTTGTTTTGAAAATTTGCTTACTTTATTGTTGTATTTCTTTTCTAACTAGATTATTTTGTCTAAAATCTAAATTAACAATAAAAAGTTTTTATGTTTTGTTTTTTAATTTATTGCTTTAACTGTCAGAAATGGCCTAGTTATTAACAAATATTTATTGTTTTTTAAACAATTTATAGATAAAATATAAAAAACAAAATAAAAATTATAAACAGTAACTTAGCAATTCCATTTGAAACAACTATAACTATAAACTATTATTATATCTTATTTGTCACAACATTTCTATCATTATTATAAAACATATTTTTGACGATATACTGTATTTAATAATTAGTAAGATAAATTAATTTTAAACATGTTCAAATTTCAGTTAGCAGTAACTGTAAATCAAGCCGAAGAACTTCCTGGCCTAGACATGTCCGGGACTAGTGATCCTTATGTTAAGGTATGTATCAATTTGTAAATTTAACAAAAATTTAATTTACTTATTCCGATTTAATTATGAAAACTGATCAATCTACATTTGACTATATTGTTGTTTGATTACAATTTATAGGTTTATCTATTGCCGGATAAAAAGAAAAAGTTTGAAACAAAAGTGCACCGAAAAACACTGAATCCAGTTTTCAACGAAACTTTCAATTTTAAGGTAGATTTGAGGTTGAATTTTGAAAATTGCGCCAAATTTTCATCATTAAGTGATTGAACGTCGCAATACATTTTCAAATTTACTGTATATTCAGTAATGTATTAACGATTTTGTAATTGAATTACAGGTTCCCTACGCAGAGATTACTACTAAGACTTTGGTTTTTGCTATTTATGACTTCGATCGGTAATTGGATTTATATATATATTTTAGTTTACAATTATTTCTTAGTTTTTTTAGTGATGGCTAGGGATTACAGACTGACCTTATAAATATTTGCAATATAAAAGAACATGTTTTTGAAAGTTTTCTAAATTTTTAAAATTAATGTATGTTAAATATTAATTAGAATAAGTAACTTTCAAAATATTATAAAAATAAATTAGATTTAAAAATCTTGCTTTTATTCCAAAATTTACATTTCAAAAATTTAATTAGGCATTCTGTAATTCTAACTTGCCATCACATGTTTAAATTTTATTTTATTAAGTATTTTTGTAGCTTTACTAATTGAGATAAGAATTTTTTGTGCTGGCTATTTTTAACTTTATAGTCTTTGTTTGACATTTGTTTTTACAAAAGTTTAATCCGAGTTAATAGTATTATATTTAATCCCTTGAAAACATTGATATTAAAATAAAATTATTTCTAAGAATAAAAATCAAATTAAAAAAAATTCAATTATAAAATATCCATTAAATATCGAACAGATATCTATTGTTGAATGAATGAGTGGGTGTTTAGCGATAAGTCAGAGCGAAACAAATTGAAACAAATATTGAAATACGAGATAAATAAAAAATATATAAAATGAAATAAATGATGGAAACCATTAATTTTAACTAGTGATGACCATGACAAATCTGGGATTTTACAAATTTATAGTTATGTTTTATTTTTAAAAACTATACATAAATAAATTTAAATACAATTTTTAAATACTATTTAGATTTATAAATACTTAGAACAAAATTAGATAACTTGGTTAATTTTTTTTAATGCATTTGATCATTTATAAACTTGAGTAGTTAATAATAAATTTATGAATTAAAATAAATAATAATTAGTACTTGAGCAAAAGTGATTACAAGCTATAAATAATTAAAAAGCATGTGATATATCAAGCAAATAATTGGAAAAATATTTTTAAAGCCAAAGAGATATTTGCGATTGAATATCACGGGTAAATCAAACGCTATATTTTTATACTGTACTCTGAAATGTCGCTCAACCGGAACAAAAAGCTAAAAATTGACATCATTTTCAATTTGGAGCATAAAGTAGACTAAAGAACATTTCTTATTCTTGTCATTCGTTTCTTCTTCTTATGTTTTAGCCTTTTATATAAAGAACAAAATTTTTTTTGTTTTTGTTTTAATTTATTTTAATTTAATTATATGAAGAGTATATCCAACGAAGAAATGACATCCTGAAAGAGCACTTTCCTGTAATACATGTTACGCCATGTTTTTAGTTTGCTAAAAATGTTTAGAAAAATAAGACAGGCAAATATTATTGCAATATATAATTTTAAAAAAGTAATTTTAAAAATAATAATCTAGAAAAAATATTAAAAAATAAAATGTTTTTTTGTTACTATCATTTTAAATAAGATAATGCAATAAATCGATGGCATGTTAAATTTTTATAGAATATTCTGTATAATTTTAAATTGTTTTTATTTTATTTATTTGTTATTTCTTTAAAATTTAAAACATTATTTCCATTGAATTTAACCAAAAAATTATTTTTTTTATAGTTTTTCAAAACACGACCAAATTGGTGAAGTAAAGATACCCTTAAATCAAATTGATCTAGCACAAACTATAGAGGAATGGCGTGATCTGACTAGCGTGGAAGGCGAACAAGGACAGGTATATGACCTAACTTTACATTTACATTAAAAATCAATTATTCTTTTTTTTATACATTTTACACAACATTTTAAGTATATATAAATATAATTGTTTTACATTTAGTGATGTTGTTGTTGAGAAACCCATTGAGAACCCGAAATAGTGTTGTCGTAAAAATGTTGAAAATTTTTGTTAAATAATTTATGATTTAATAAGACAAGAAAAAAGTTATTATATTTTTGTTTCTATTTTTCAAACAATATATTATTACTTTTGTTTTTAACCATATTTTTTCATATAAGTTAATACTGTATATAAAAATAGTATTTTATTTTGATTACATTAATAAAACGTGTACAGTATGATCGCGTTTAGTGAATGCATATACAGTTTAGTGAATATATATGGATTTTTGTTGTCTTTATATATGACATACGAAATAAAAACTGTATAATTCACTCGCGATTTCTCGATATCGTAGTTGTCGTCCGTCCCGTTCCGTTAGCTCTAGTGTTAGGCTTTAATAAGTGGTGAGAAGTGTTAGGCTATATCATAACATTAGGTCGATATTTAGGCCAGTGGTGTCATATGTGTCTATACTTTTGCCTTTTTCTGCACGAAATTAGTGCTTTTGGCTGTCATTCCGAATGTCATCTAAATGTTGATATGCATGTGATTTGCGATTTTCTATTTAATACTTAATTGTTTTTATACATATGTGTATTACACGTGTATTAAACGTGAAATGAGAAACACAAACGTGTTTTTCATTATTACTAATTAGTGTTTGTTTGTTTTAAGTAGCCTTTTCTCGTTTGGAATGCATTTTAGATCATTTATTGTATGATATTTAACATTGATTTCCTGCATAGACTCAATGTTGTGTCTAATTGTGTTTTTTTGCATTGACTCGATTCTGTGTTAATAATATATTTATTAACCATTTTTTACTGATTAATATATTGATTGAAAAATTAATTTTTTCAAACAAATATTATTAACAAAAATTTTTTGATTAACTTTTATTTATTTGTCGTTTTTTCTCTTTTTTCTCGCTCTCTATCTCTCTTTCTCTGCTCTTATTTAAACGAAAATTTGCCAAAAATTTATTGATTTTGTTATAAAACTCTGAAAAACTGTGAAAATACGTCTGCGCTCTGAAAATAACCGTAAAATTTCTGATACGAAAAATAATTTACTTAAAATTTTCTATCGAATAAAATCGGAATATAAAATAAACTAAAAATCCGTTTTAATAACTGATTGACTGAATTCGCACTGAATTTTATGGCCAATTGACTGAAATCAATGAATTTGATTAAATTTTGATCCAAAAAATCAAATCCAAAAAACAAATTCACAATTGCTCTGCTCTTGAAAATAAAATCATAAAAACAAAATCAAAAAATCACCCAAAAAACTAAAAAAAAACTTTGAATACCATAAATAAAAAATGAAACCATAAATGCAACTCAAAAACTCTAAACTACCTCTTCTGACAAATTAAATAAACAATTTGTGTAAGTATTATGTGTTATACATATAATTTTTAATTATAATTTTTAACTTGATGATCGTCTTGTTAAATTTTTATTTGGCTGTCAGTCTGTCTGTTTGTATGTCTATTGTTATCATTTTTATTTATTATTTTCTTATCTAAAACTTTAATCTAATTATTAATTTCCACTTGTTAATTTTTGTGTACCACTGCTGTGCTTATTCACTATCTCTTCTATATTTCTGTCTTTTTTCTTATCTCTTCTAAAAAAACGCAAAAATCAATTAAGAATTTAAACTAAAAATTTTTATTTTGATTCTTTTGCAGCTGTAATTGTAGCCGGTCTAAATTTGTTAGAATAAAATCTAGCTTAGATTTAGGGCTTTCCTTATCAGTTGATTTTTGTCGTGTCGTCCAAGTGCTCACTCTTTGAGTGCATTTCTATTTTTTTGTCTTTTATTTTATACCTGTTTTTCGCAGATATAAGTGTTTATACATTTGAATTAATCAACTGATGCATAGTATAAATTGATTCAACATTATAACTAATTAAAATTGAACTGAAAATTAAAAATGTTATAACTTATAACTATGTTTTAAATCTTTAGAGACCTCATAACACCGACTAATAATTTGCAAAAAAATAATTATGTTTTTATGTCTTTTTCTTACTGTTAATGCATTTTGTGCTCAAATCTAAAGGTTAAAGTTTGGCTAAATTTTATTTTCGAGAATTATTTATCTAATATAAATTAAAAGAATTAGTAATGAACTTAGGAAACTGTATAGGTATTTTTGTTGCTATCTAATTTAGCAAGCTCTACTTTATTTGAACTAGAATTCAATGCTGGAATTACTATCCAATTGAATTCGAATTGATTAGCTTAAGTCAATACTACGTAAAACTTATAAAACAAACAATATATGTCAACAAAACAGAATATTCTATAGAAAAGGGGTTTGAAATCAAATAAAGATTAGAATTCTTTTTAACGGAAAAACATGTTTTTTATTATTACTAATAGAGATTTAAATGACTATAGTTTGACCTAATTTAGCTAGTACTTTAATATTGCTTTTATTCTATTATTTTAATATATTTTAACATTTTAAAACAATTGAATTATTTAACAATTATGATAAGTATTCAAAAAGAAAATTTACATGTAAACTTTTATAGAATTTTTAAAAATGAATATATAGAACAGAAAATTGAATACATTTTAAAATATTTGATTTATAAAATACGTGATTGGATTACAAAATTAGGTCTTTTATCAATCAATTGTTTGATTTTTAAGCCTTATTTGTGTTTGAGGTCTAATAACTTTCGAGATTTGGTCTAATTTTTTAATGTCTTAAACACATAGTATGTTAGTGTTAGTCGAAGAGTCACAAACTTGATAACAAACACACAAATAATTGCTATCAGTCTTATCTAAATTTTGTTCCGTAACACAGTTTTATTGATTTTTAAGCCAAATATAATTATCCAAATTATTTTCTCAGTATAAGTATAAAAAAATATATGTTTACTCTCTATAGAATTGCATTTCTTTCGAAATCGAAATTCTCGGTTTGTTTCTAAGAATAACTCAAATATTAATTAAAATTTGATTTAATAAAGAAATAAAAAGAAATAGAAGCAAAATTGTTATATAATTAATTAAATACAAAAATTAATTAAATACAAATTAATTGAAATGTATAAGCACTGATATATTGCTAATAAATCTATAATTAACATATAGTATAAATATTGTGATTTAAATACTCAGAATTGAAAATTAGATTTTGCTAAATGTCAGACAATATATGTTTTAATTGGATTAAAATTACATTTTATTCTCTTATCTATTTTTGCAACATCTTAAAAACAAACAAAAATCTATAGGAAAATAAGCTTGGAGATATTTGCTTTTCATTGCGTTACGTACCGACGGCTGGAAAGCTGACGGTTGTTATACTGGAGGCAAAGAACCTGAAAAAGATGGACGTCGGGGGTCTCAGCGACCCATATGTTAAAATAGCTCTTATGATGAATGGTTTGTTTTAACATGTTTATCATTATCTATTAATTTTTATTTTTAGTTAATAAGCAATATTTTTAAGATTACAAATTAAAGTTTAATTTTTTGAATATAATAATTAATTATTGTGTGTTTTATGATTAATATAAAAATTTTAATTATAATTTATATAAAACAATTATTAACTTTGACTTTTATATTTAAAACACATCTGGATATAAGATTAAATTTAAGCATGAATAAATTAATTATAAATTACAAGTTAGTTACTTCTTAAACTTTAGTTTTTAATTCCAAGAATATTGCTTGTTTCTGGTATTTCTATTATTCTCATCAAAATTATTTAATTTTCGAGAAATTTGCAACATTTTTAGCAGAATTATGAGTCATATAAACATACACTTAATTTGAGAGCATTTTAATCAATAAGTTGTGAGAATTTTATTTCAGAATATTTCAGAATTTATTTAATGCATAACTAGAAAAAATGAAAATTTTAAAAATATTTAAAATAGTAAAGCATTACATAAGACAAGAATTTTTTCAAAAATATTTTATTTAAAGTCTTAAAAAATAATTTTGTTTTTTTAACTTCACAGTTGTGGACAAAAATAAGCTATAAAAAAGTTTTAATAAATAGGTTAGCCTTAGATTAAATCAATATTAATCCAGATTTGCATTTGAATAATGTCGAAAAAATTCATTTATATTTTTGAATTTTATTCATAAGACAGACAAAACGCATAAAAAGGATTTGGACATAAAAATATTTTATAGTTAGGAGGATTTTGTGAGTAGGCTTTTGCACAGGTTTTTATTAGAAAGTTTTTACCTTAAAAAATCTTTTCTAAAATAATACTTAAATATGTATTGAAAACATTTTTCTTGAACTTTGATATTAACTGAACATAAAATAAATGCCAGAATTATATGATAAACACAATTCGATTTATCATTTATCACATATATCAGACACTAGTCGTTAATTATTACACAATATTATAGTTCATTAGTTATTCATATTATTTCGTGTGAATAAAAATCTATCCAAAGTGTCTATCAATAAATTATTAGTAAATTATTATCATTCCACGAGTCTGTCAATCGAATAAATGCGGCTTAACTGCAACCTTAAAATTGATGTAGGTAAAAATTAAGCTAGGTATAAAACGTACTTGTAACAAATCTATAACAGAGCATTAAATGTATTTGAACAAAGAAAACTATAGATTAATGAAGAAAAAGTGTTTTTATTTATTTCTATTAAATTTTGTGTTCAAAAAGGAAAGCGACTTAAGAAGAAAAAGACGTCAATAAAGAAATGTACTCTAAATCCCTATTATAACGAGTCGTTTACATTTGAGATACCGTTCGAACAAATACAAAAAGTTCAGTTAGTCGTCACTGTCGTCGACTACGACCGGATCGGCACTTCGGAGCCCATCGGAAAAGTAAGATTAACTTTTATGTTTTATCAATAATAGTTTAGTCTGGATGTGCAAGTTTGTTTTGTGTGTGTGTGTGTGTGTGTGTATGTATGTGTATGTGCGCTTAAATGACTTTTTTAAATGGCCTGTTTTGTTATTTTATGCCTAGGTTGATTAGAAAACATTTTAACTGTAACATGCTAGATATATTTAGTTATTTAATTTAAACTAGATTTTAACTTAACTTAACTTAATTTAATTTAATTTAAAATTAGTTTTGTTCAAGATTTATTGTAAACAAATTTTAAAAAGTTAATACGTTTGGTTTTTAAATTGAGAATTTGAGTTTATCCATCTTGCACATACTTAATGTAATTCAAATAAATATGCAGTATATGTACATTGTATAAATTTAAATTTTCTCAGAAAAGTCTTTTGAAATCGATTTTTATTTACGTATCAAAAGATAAAATTGTTTTTATTGTATGTTAAATGACAATAGTGTGCTGTTACAGTAGGTGATTGTCGCCTACACAATCTAGACACAATTCTACTTTTATAAGTTAGCATGTATATAATATTTAAATCGCATTTACTTTTGCATGGTTTTAATTTTAAACTTGAATTTATTTTTTATGAATAAATAAACGCAAGTTTTGTGTAAACAATTGGATTATTTTTAGAATATTTGTTTTAAACTTAATTCATATTTTTATTTTCAATTAATTTTGTTTTGTTTACATATAATTTAATTTTAAGTTTAAAATAATAGAATTTTTTAAAATTATATAAAATAATGTATATATTTAGATTTAAAATTCTAATATGGTTTAATTTATTTTAATTTGCGTGGGTTTTTGTAATTTTTTAAGAATAAAAGATGACAAAACTAACTTTATAATTTAATTAAATAAAAGTAGTTTTATTTTGCTTTTAAAAATCAAAATTAAATTAAATTTTTATTTTTGGTTAATTTAAAATATTGAAATATTTAACATAATTTGAGTTTTAATTATTTTTAGCGTAGGTGTATTTAGCAATATCTAAATAAATTTTAAAATTCAATATGTTTATTTTTAAGTTAAATTTAAAATATATTTAAAATATTTATATTTATTTAAATAATTTTATAAATCAATATTGCATTAACTGTATAATGCATTACATTTACTATTAGTATTGTACATATTTTACATTAAAAATTTTGTTTGCTTTAACTACAACTTGAAACCAAAGTAATTAGCCATTGGAATCTTTAGTGTTTTTATTTAGCAATTAGCAATTATATTTAAATTTTATTAAAACTAATCATGTAATAATCTGTTACTGTACTAAACTGTAATAAACTATTACACACTGGTGGCTAATTAATACTCGTCTAAATTGTAGTTACATTTGATTACATTATAATGTAATAACAGAATAAATATAATTTCAAGCATTGTATCTTGTACAATTAGTACATGTCAATTAAATTAACTTACTTTAACCAGATTTTCAAATAAAAAGCAGTTTAAATTTTAAAAAAAACCTAGTCAATTACTAATACTTTGCACTTTGATAGGTTGTGTTGGGCTGTAACGCGTCGGGAACTGAACTACGGCACTGGATGGACATGCTAGCCTCGCCCCGAAGACCAATAGCTCAGTGGCATTCGCTAAAGGATCCGGAAGATAGCGGCGGAAAAGAAAATTAAACGAATGACGATATTTTACGAAAACTTTTTATTATTCTTTGTTTTTATCAAACAATTTGATGAATGATTTGTTCTTTTGCTATAACTAGACCTAAATATTTATTTGGTTTCTCTCTCTCTCTCTATCTATACGTCTCTTCCGACTTAATTCAAAATTTAATGGCTTTTAAAATACATTTTAAATGATTTTATTACGAAATTCATGAAATAGAGGCTAAAATTTGACTCTTTTTCGTCTGATATTTGATATACATTTTGTGTTTGATTTTTTGAAATAGATTTGTTGCAAATCTATTGTTGAAAAAATTGTTTCATTAATAGAAAGTATTTAATACTTCGTAAAACAAAATGTTATAAATATTGAACTAATTTTTGCTTAATTTTATTGAATTTTTTATATACAGATTCTCAAAATAATTGAGTAATTAATTGTGTTTTTTGTGTTTATTTCCCTAAAAACTAATGTGAATACAAACTATTAGTTAGTTTAGTCAATACACACATTAAATGCACAAAACATTTCTCAATTTGTTTCTGAAAAAATATATGTCTCAACAAAATAAAAAATATATAAAAAATTAACCAAAAAATTGAAAAAACTTAAATGTTAAAAATGTTAAGATTTTATTTAAACATAAAAAACCGAACAGTTTGATGAAACCGTGAAATTGTGAGTGCCATACATGCCATGCATTTTCATATCTATAAAAACAATTATTTAAAGTTTAAACCAAATCATATATAATCCCAAAAATACAAAAAGCGTTTAATTGAATAGAGTTTATGAAGTTATTTATCAAACAAATAATTTTTGAGCTATAGATTAACAAAAAATATTGCAGAAAAATGTATTAATAGTTTAAATATAAGAATTGTCAAAACACGAGTGCATAAGAAAAAGAGTTAAAAAGTTTTTTTTGTGTAAAAGTGTTAGAAAAGAGTATTTAAATAATGAGTAAAACAAAGCTTTCGTAAAAACCTAGCAAGATGATTGAAGAAAATCAAATAAATATATTTATTTAGTTATTTACAAATCCTTTAACTGTAAAAGCAAATTTTAATTCACACATAAAAAACTATTATTTGTAATAGTGTTGTAAATATATATGAATTTGCGATTATTTTAACCAATTTCTTGAAACCACTGTATTGTAAGCCATTGTTTATAAATCCCCGAAAAAAATCGGTTTTTTATGCGATTTTTTTCAAACATATTTTGTTTAGTTATTGTAATTATTAGTAAATTATTTATTTGTTTAAAATTATTTGAGTTTTGAAAACAATTCCCGATTTAGTTCCCCTCAGAATAACCTGATTCTCGCGAGAGCTCAGGTGAGGGCAGCGAAACACATGGATCTCAACAAATGACAAATATATATAATATCTATATATAAATACAATATATAGTTCTATATATAAAAACATTGATTATTATACTTTAATTATCAAATATGAAGATAATAATCAATTTTTATTTCCACTTCTCTTCTTATTCTAAGTCATATTTCGAAACTATTGTTAATTATTATGAGAAATAAATATTAAAAATTAAATTAATCTAAAATTGAAGTTATCTTCGAAACTGAAATTTTATGAAACAAAACCCAATTTGTGGCAACACTTATATCGAGAAACAAAATCCATTTAATTATATAAATATGAAAATTGTTTTGTTCTGTATATTTGTCAATTCAAATCAAACTTATAATTGTTATTATTATTATAGCTATTATTGCTATTATTTACTTAACAACACTAACTTATAAACTGATTAATTGAATAATGTTTTTCTTGAGTCAAAATCTGGTCAAAAGAATATTCTGATAATTAGTAATAATTATTAATAATGATTACAATAATAAAGTTTTTTTTGAACTAATTTAAGTAAAAAAGTTTTATTATTAAAGGAAATTATAACAAGAAAACCAAAAAAATTTAATGTAATTTAAATTAAATATTTGATTAAAAACTTTGTCAATGATTACGTCTATTATTTATTAAACGTGTCTTTTAACATTGTTTAATTATAAACTAATTTTTAAGATTATAACAAAAATACTTTAATTTTGTTTAATTGGTAAAAATGGAATAAATATTAAATTAGTTATTGATTTCATTCAAAGTAAAAACAATCTATTTATAGCAATAAATAGGTTATCAATATTATGCGGGATATAAATAATAAATATTTAAAAATATTTAACATTGCAATTATATTTAAATGCAATTTGAAACAATTTTAGGTAATTCATGAAATTTAAATATTATTTAATTATAAGAATATTTATGGAGAATAATAAATTTATTTAAAATAGATAGAATTAAATAAATTATTTAAGCGTCAAATTTTCAATTTTATTAAATACAATTACAATTTATTTGTTTAATATTTTAAAACTAATAAATCAGCATGCTAATTTTTAAAATTATATAAATAGCGAAATATATTGATTATTATCGATTAAAAATATAATCTATAAATATATTTCTCAAGAATATCAATTATTTTCTTAAATGTAGACCAGCTGTAAAAAATGGGCAAGACAAGAAAGCGGAATAACTAAAAATAGCTCACACTATTTTTTAAGACTACACACACTACACACTTCAATATACTCAATGAATAATATATTATTTTCAATATTAATTGCAAAAAAATTTGACATTCATTGTTCGTAGAAATCATTATCACTTTCAATGACATACAAAACTAAACACAAAATAGCATTGAAAAAGGAATGACGTCATTAAATATTTTTGAGCATTAAATTGAAATTTTAAGTATATTTTGTAGAAACTTGATTTTGTTTTATAACAATACATACAAAAAAACAATGTTATTGTAGTATATATTTTGTTAGTATTTAACAAATATATTCCAATGCATAACAAATAAAGCCCTAAATCAATGTCATTCGGAATAAGGAGGCGGTGGCGCCGATGCCTTGACTAATGTCGAGTCCAAAGTCGGGTAATTTCCATAAGCCATTGGCGGGGGCGCCGGCGGCACATAAGTCTGAGGTATATACGACTGTTGGGGCTGGGGCTCAGTCGTCACAATCACTTGACAGGTATGTATTTGCGGCGGCTCTGGAGGTCTGCAGATGACAAACAGCGCGTGAATAATGCCGGGCACCCAAGCGGCTATAGTCAGGATCAAATTTAGCAAAAAGTCCAAGTTACATCCCTTGTGTAAGAGAACGGCTACTGGTGGACAACAAAAGGCAAACAACACTTTGATACACATACACATGCTTATTTATTTATATATTTTTGAGCTTGTTTGATTATTTATGTTAGAATTTTTAGTCGTATGATTGTTTTGTTTGATTTTGATATGACATCAATTTCTATAACACTCCTTCTTATGAATAATAAAATAATGATATTTTACAAAAAATTATTTGTTTTAAAAACAAATAAAAAATGCGATTTATTTTTTAGTACAGAATATTCCGATTTTATATATTTGGCAAAACAGATGTCGCTATCGTTTGCATCGAATGACTGTTTTCGTTAATAAACTATTTTCTTCTTTTCTATATATAATAAATATATATTCGAAAGAATCCAAAGAATCTAAAGAATTAAATTCAAGTTTTTGTGTTGTAATTGGCTTTTCCGTTGTTCACATGTTGAACAAATGTTTTGCCAATTTGTTGGCACTAATTAAATTGTCAAAGCCAAACGGACAGACCTATTTTGTGGCTTAGATAGGATGTGGTTTTTTCGACTAAACAAAACAATTCCAATCAAATGCACTTAAATTATCTCCAGTTCTGTTGAATTGGAAGCGAAATATCGCCGCAATTAACCCAAATCTGGTTTAATTGAAAAATACTGTTTAGTTGTTTATTAGGACAAAGTTAATTCTTAGCTAAATGTTTGTTTTTAAAGACGTTTTTTGCGTGTTAATTATTTTTAAAATTGTTCTTGTTTTAATTAGTTAGTTGCAAGTTAATTTTATGTTTTAGCATTTAGCATTGCAATAAAATATAAATACAATATAATTTTTGTAAAATATTTTGACGTTTTATAGAAAGGTAGTCAGAAATATGATAAATTACTTAAATTCAGGGATTGAGAAGGTCGGCCGATCCAGGGGGAGATCAGGGTAGGGATTTTTCCAAAAACGCTCAAAAAACCTATATATTTGTGATGAAATTTTACTTAATTTAACTGGATTTAAACTAAATTTAGTTAATTTAACTGGATTTAACCCGGATTTAGCACTAATTTAGGGAAATTGTCCTAATTTTGGGCAAAAAACCCAAAAAATTTGCCGGCCGCCGAAGGCGGCCGGCAAAACCTGGATAGAAGGGTACCTTTTCTTCGACCAAATGCTATGGGGGAATAAATGCCAATTTTCAAAATCAGGGGGAATTTTTGGCTAATCCCCCCTTCACAATGCCTGCTTAAGTTATAAATTACAAAATAATAATATCTTAATTTATTTTAGAAAATAGATTTTCAATTCAGTTCTGTATATAATTTTAAAATTATGTTTTTTATAATTTTATTTATTTTTTGTAATCTTTTTTTTAACCTTATAAATTAAAACTATAAACTAAATAGTCAATAATTAAACCACATTAAACTAAACAAACAATAATTTAATCTAAAATTTAAACTTTATTCTAAAAATCTAAAAATATTTCAAATAAAAAAATAATTTTGCCAATTAATTACATAGTATAAAAATTGTAGTATAATTGGCGGCCACTTTCGGCGGCTGTTATAGTTTAAACTTTAAAGTATTGTTGGCCAACTCTGACTCCTAGAGTCAATTATTACTTACGTTTTCTATATAAGGTTTATAGTTAATGTTTATAAAAGATTGTTCTAGTAAAAATTGGACATAAATTATAATAAAAATTTTAACTTTTTTAATTTGAGTTGGCCTACACTGATTTAAAGGATAGTAGTACAATTTCTAGTTACCTTTTAGGGCTGGCAGCGTATAATGGGTAGTAATATAACTGACGGAAAATGTTAAAAATTATACCTTTTGACAAATGGCGGACCAGAAGTCACCATTGATATCGACAAAATCAATTTCGGTCATCATTACATTGAAACTGCGGTCAATATTATTACTTTCCTTATTAACAATATGATTTCTCACAGTATATCGATTTGCTTTCAAAACATATATTTATCTTTATTAACAACTTTATATGTCAGGATCTGCCGATTTGCGGTCGTCAATTTAATTATCTTTATTAACAACCTTACATGTTATTTAATTTATTTTTAATAGCAGCTTGCGTTTATGTTTTTTGCTTATTTTTTTATACTAGCAAATTATTTTTGCAATATTTTTTGTCGATAGTTAATAAATAGATTTGACTTTTTCCCGTTGTTAATAAAAGAGCATAAATGTTTCTCGTTATTAATAAAAAAATTTATTTAACTTTTTATCAATTCTATTTGTTATTAAAAAAAATTTCTCCGCTGTTAGCAAACGGCCTGACGGGGACAGACAGACAGACGGACAGAAAGAAAGACGCACTGGCAGAACGATAAACTCGAAAATCTCTAGGGGGTTAAAAAATATTTGTAACTAAAAAGTTTGATTAAACATCTAAATATTTAATTAAAAATATATTTAATTAACGGTAAAAATGGCAAATTAATTCAGAGGAAATGGCGGTGGAATGCATTTACGGGCATCTCTTAGATCCCATTGAACAAAGTTATAGTCGAGAGGCATAGG
>JAQFXP010000937.1:0-23072 GCA_034693685.1 Belba bartosi
TTAAATCCAGTTAAATTAAGTAAAATTTTATTACAAATATATAGGTTTTTTGAGCGTTTTTGAAAAAATCCCTCCCCTGATCTCCCCCCAGGTTTTTGGCCAAAATTTTGGAAAAAAATCCCCACCCTGATTCCCCCCTGGATCGGTTGACCTTCTCAATCCCTGCTTTAAATTCATGCAAACTGGCGCAGTGGACAAGGCGTCAGATTGGGGTTAAGTCTAATTGTACTAATATTTGATTCAAAAATTTATTGTGTGAATCATTTAAAAAAAATTTTGATAAGGCTTGTGGCGGCAAGAAAATTAAAGGCTAGTTATAAAAATCGGTCTATTGGTAATGTATAAGCAGTTTAGCCACAAACTACGTTTACGGAGCGTTCGGGTGTGTGCTCTTAAAATTGTGACACTATTCTCGTTACCAAATCTAACTGTAAAGTAACGATTCCTGACTGGATTAAAATTCCCGTTTGTGCAAGAAGAAACCCATCGGGCGTGATTATAAAATCTTTACTAGATATCTGTTTCCGCTTTTTTAAATTTATGAATTAATACTTTATTTGCATCGAGAATGCTTATTTAAAAAATTTAAAGAAGATGGCCGAAGATTACATAATATGTTTATTTAAAAAATTATTTTAATCATGCTAAAACCATAAAATATAATATTAAAATATGCAAAAATTATTTCTGTAAATGTTATTCAGTATCTAAAGAATTAAGCATCTTTAAAAAATAAAATACCTTCTTACAGCTTTTAATTTTTAAAATAAATCTGCAGACAATATAATGAGATATTTTAATCATTTTATCAAGGTATTATAAAAAAAACTCAACATTTTTTTATTAAAATGTACTAGATATACACTGACCCACCTCATTAACTTTGAGTTTATGTTGATAAAACAATGAAAATCATGTTTAAATTTTAAAAGATTTATTAATATTTATTATTATTTATACTTTATCTCTCAATAACTATTTAAATAAATTATATTTTAACAAAATTATATAATTTTAGATTAAAAAATTAGTTTTGTTGATTTTACATCATAAAAACTGTAATAAAATTAAATATTTTTATTTATATAATTTTTCACATAATTGTTAATTATATTTGGCATCCCATTAAATCAATAAATATTTTAAATACTGAATTAAAACAAAAATTAAACTTATTTTCTAAAAACATTTTTAAAACGTAAATTAATTGACTCATTTATTTTAGGAAAAAATTATATATTAATTTAGATTTTATATCAAGTTTATGAAAATAATTGTGAAATGATTTTCTGTATAATGCCAATATTTAAAAAGAATTTTTCAAATAAAATATTCATATTTTGCAAATAAATAAATTACTCATAAATTATTTTAATTAATTTAAGTGTTTCTGTTATTTTTGATATATTTCATTAATAAAATAGATTAAATGTAAGTTAACAAGAAAACATATAAAATGTATGTACGTATTTGTTTAAAATAAAATTGTTAAATAAGTGAATAAATTATTTATTTTTAATATAAATAAATTTTTGAATAAAACATTTTTTAATAATTTTTAAAAAATTAATAGTAAATTAAAATATAAACATAGATAATTTTTGCGGTACATTCACATTCAGTTAAACTGTCGCAGTGATCAAGGCGTCAGATAAAGTTAAGTCTAACTGTAATACCTGATATTTGATGCAATCCTTTATTGGGCTAATCATTTTTTTAAACTAAGATAATTTTTAATGCACTGAGCACCGGCTTTTAACGAATATAGATTGTATATGCGTTTATAAAAGAAATATTTTATCAAAATTTAAATTTTAAATAATTATTTGAAAAATGAAATTAATTTTGAGGCGAATTGCATCTAAGAGTTGAATAAAATTAAACCTAATTTTATAAACTTTACTTTTGTAAGCGCATACGTGACTCTAATCGCGATTATTACTGTTATATCGCTATTCATATTTTTAAACTATACGTGTTTAGTTTACGCTTATGACTGATTATCGTTTAATAACGTAAATTTATGTCTAATTATACTTCAATTGCATTTTCTGTTGCAAACCAGTCGCTACTCAGTTGATCTCATATCGAGCCCAGACTAGACTCTATTCTAGTTGTATACATTTGCGACCCAACTATAGTCGCATTAATTGTATTGTGTTTACGAATTAAAATCAGATTAAATTTAATTGTAATTTTAATTAAAAGTTGTATTAAATGTAAAAACATTGTTTTATTATACAATAATTAAAATTTTTATAATATAAAATTTGTTATTATTTTTATTTATTTATACTTTATCTATCAAACTGATTTAAATAAATTTGTTAAACAATTGTAATAAAATATAAATTTTTATTTAAATAATTTTTCGCAAAATTGTTAAATTAATTTGGAATGCATCTAACTAATAAAAATTTTTAAGTATTGTTAAATTCTCATATTTTGACCTGAGTTATTTAATAATTATAATTAAAAATTGTATTGAATGTTAGAACATTGTGTTACTATATAATAGTTTCAATTGTTAGTTTGAAAAATGAAGTATAATATTTAAAATAATTTTTTTAAATTTAAAATTTATTTATCAATAACAATTTTAACAAATTTTATTTTAATAAAAATTCAATTAAACTCAAATTAATTTGGATGAAATATTTTTAAAATTAGCATTGTTGCTATTACATTACAAACAATTGTAATGAATATAAATATTTTTTTAAATATAAGATTTAACAAAATTGATTAATTAATTTGGAACTCACCCAGTCGTAAAAATATTTTTATTTATGCTTTGAAACCAATGTTAAACTTATTTTATAATAACATTTATAATTTGTAAATTAATTAATTTTTTTATTGATGTATTTGTTTGGGTTTCTAGTTTATTTTTGAAAAGTAATAAACAAATAAGATATTTTAAAACTTTAATATTAAAATTTTTGTAGAATATTTTTTTAATGTTATAAAAATTATTTTTAAAAAATTATCATTTTTATTATTTTAATATATTTTTAAAAAATTATCATTTTTATTATTTTAATATATTTTCAAAAATATTAACTGTAATAATTTTTTATTATCTTGCATTTAATTTGGGCAAACTAATTGTTTTTAACTAAAAGTTGTATTCAATGTGAAAATATTGTTATAATACTGTATATAATCGTTTAAAATATTATTTTTAAAAAATAATTAATTTTATTCAGTAATTATTATATTTTAAACCTGTAAATGTTTATGTTTATTTATTAAATTAATTATTTGTTATTATTAAAATATTAATTAAAATATAAACAAAAAAATTAATTTAGATTAAATTTTTAAAAAATTAGCTTAGGTTTTATTTGATCGAAAATCAACTGTAATAATAAAAAAATGTTGCTATTTATTTAATTTTTAAAATAATTTATAAAATAAATTTGAAAAAGTTAGAACCGAAATATATATTTTTAATAGCGCATTAAATTCAAAATCAAATATATTGTATAAAAACTTCTCTTAAATCTTGAATTAATTGAGTCATTTATTTTGTGAGAAAATTATAAATTAGTTTAGATTTTATATTACTTTTATAAGAAAATTTTGATTTGATTTTCTTAAAAATGGCAAATTTTAAAACAAAATCCTAATTAAAATATTTATACCTTGAGAATAAATAAATAGCACATAAATTATGGGAAATAATTAAAATTTTCCTATAATTTTTTAATAAAATAATTTAATTGTAAAATAGAAAAAAAATAGTCAGTTATAATCAAGGTATTTTTTAAATTCCATTTTTTTTTATAAAAAATAAACATTAAATTAAAATGGTGTTAATTTTATATTTTGTGAACAATATTGTCAAATTATATCTAATACAACAATTAATACTACTATTCAATTTTATAATACTAACTAAAGTTTATATTGATTGATAAAATCTTAATTAAAATCTGTATTAGTTATTACAATATTGCTATTAGATTTATTACTTTAACTTGTTAGTTTAAAAAATTTATTAATATTTATTATTATTTAAACTTTATCGATCAATAACTATTTAAATAAATTATATTTTAAACAAAATTAAATTATTTTAGATTAAATTTTTTAAAAATTAGCTTTGTTGTTTTTACATTAGAAACAACTGTCATAAAAATAAATATTTTTATTTATATACTTTGTCACATATTTGTAAAATAATTTTGGCAACCAGCAGAGTTAATAAATATTTTTAATAATGCATTAAAACCAAAAATAAACTTATTTTATAAAAACATTTTTAAAAAGTATACTAATTAACTCATTTATTTTTTTAAAACTTTATATATTAATTTAAATTTTGTATCAAGTTTATGAAAATAATTGTGCAATTATTTTTTGTAGAATGCCAATATTTAAAAACTGTTCTCAAATAAAATAATCATATCGTGCAACTAAATAAAATACTCATAAATTATTTTAGTTTAAGTTTTTTTGTTATTTTTGATAAATTTTATAAATATTATAATTTAAAAGAAAAATGACAAGAAAACATTTAAAAAGTATGTATTTGTTTGGAACTCAAGTTTATTGTTGAAATAAAATTTTTATATAAGATTATAAATTATATATATTTAATATAAATATATTTTTAAATAAACAATTATTGATAATATTTTAAAACAAATTATTAGTGTAAAATACATTAAAATATAGATATACTGTAGATAACATTTGCGGTACCACTTCAACGTTCACTTCAAATTCATGCAAACTGGCGCAGTGGACAAGGCGTCAGATAAGATTAAGTCTAACTGCACAAACTGATATTTGATGCAATCTATTTTTAAACACAAATAATTATTATAGACTGTATATGCATTTATAAAAAAAATATTTTATCAAAATTTAAATTTTAAATAAACATTTGAAAAATAATATTAATTTAAAAGTTATTTTTAGACCTGGGAAAATCTGACTCGCAATTCAGTATATTTAGACGTTCTTTGTAATTTGGTAAGTTGCTTCTGACTACGTGTTTGAAACTATTATTTTACTAAAAACATCTATGTCTTATAAATAGCAATAAAAAGTTTACAAATTCATTAATTTAGTAAAGTTTAATTAGAGTCTTAGTTGCAAAATGTTATAGAGTTTAAAAGGTGTTTATTAACACAAAACTGTTTATTAAACAAACAAAAACAATGTATCTGCATTTATAGGACATTTCGGATATTTCTTTTATGCATATTAACTAAATAGTAAAAGTTAGTGACAAATATTTTGCATTTTTCAATTACCCCCACATGCGCCTGATCATCATTATAGTTATGGTCAACATTCCCGACCCATTGCTATTGCAATACCGTTGCCTTTGCATGCTATTCCGTAAGTTTGGTTTTAAAATTTTTTTTGAGTTTAATGATTATTATATTTAAAAATATTTTTTTTATTTTAACATTTTAAAGTTTTTGATTTAATATTATCAATATGCTAGTTTTATTATTATTTTTAAAAATAAACATACTTAAAAATTTTACATAATTTTTTAATAATCAATAAAATATTTACAAATATTTAATGTTATTAAATTTTTATAGAATTGATTATAAATATAATTTACTTTAATTAATAGAAGTTTTGTTTTTGTATTAAAGTTTACAAATGATTGCCAATAATGAGGACTACAGTAAACAAAACAGTTATTTAACTGATAATGACTTTCCGGACGGCGTGAGTGCGAACACGAATTTTGCCGTTTTTGCCAATTTTTTCGGTCAGATTGCAAATGAAGACCTATTCGATGATTCAAATGCAAAGTTTAAATTTATGCCCATGCACAAAACTGATTTTAATAATGAGAAAATACAATATGAAATTTTTAAATTTTAATCTAATATTTATTTAATATTATACAAATTATTTTATAATTTTAATTCGTTTTCATAATAATATTATTTTTTGTTATTGTTAAATTCTCATATTTTAATCTGGATTAATTAATAATTTTAATTAAAAATTGTATTAAATGTAAGAACATTGTTTTACTGTATAATAGTTTAAATTATTAGTTTGAAAAATTAAGTATAATTTTTAAAATTACTTTTATTTAACAAATTGATTTTAATTAATCTATTAATAACTATTTTAACAAATTTTATTTTTAAAAAAATTCAAATAAAATCAAATTAATTTGTATTACATATTTTTAAAATTAGCATTGTTGCTATTAATTAAACAACTCTACTGATATAAATATTTCTTTTTATATAATTTTTAACAAAATTGTTAATTTAATTTGGAACGCATCTAATTGTAAAAATATTTTTATTTATAATATTTTTTTATATATATTTTTATTTATGAAAGCAATAATAAAATTATTTAATAAAAACATTTATAATTTGTTTATTAATCAATTTTTTTTATTGATGTATTTGTTTGAGATGCTAGTTTATTTTTAAAAAATAATACGCAAATAAAATATTTTAAAACTTTAATATTAAAATTTTTGTAGTTGTAATATTGTTATAATTTTGTCTTAACAGCTAATGCTATTCACTGCTATCACGCAATCATAATTTTATTTATTACTTTACATTTAATAAAATAAATAAAAAATAAATATAACGTATATACAAATAAAATCACAAATAATTTAAATAGTCACAATTGGCTAAATAGCTTGAAATTGCTGCAACCACTCAAATACCCACAATTGCCACAATGACCAGACAATTGCCACAGCTATCACTACAAATGTTTAAACCGATGCAATGGTTATGGTTGTGATGAGACTTATTTGAAAAACAGCAACACCAGCCACATGCGTTTGAGCCAGATGACCCAGTCACTTCTGAATTAAAGCCGTAACTCACTGAATGTATAATATTACTCATGGTTGACTCATAATAACCGAATCGGAGTGAAGTTAATTTTTATTTTGTCGTTTCCTCTGCTTTTGTTTTTCAATTTCTTTTTCATTAATGATTACAATTCGAGGGTTTATTTCTTTGTTTGTTTTACACATTTTTATTTCAATTTTTATAATTTATTTAATTTAAAAAAATTATTTTTTATATTTAGTATAAATTATTTAAATTGTTGCATGTTTATTAAGATGTTGTCAAAATGTACATTATAAACAAACAATTAATTTTGATTATTGCAACAGTTTTAATGTTAACTAATTCGATTGAAATAATTGAATACAATATATGTGATACTATAATGAATAATATTTTAAACGATAAGAACTTACTTTTGAATTACAAAAAACTGATTAAATATTATATTCCAGTTGTGATTACAAATTTTTATTGCATTATTTACTCAAATAACGTATTTCGATATTACAATTTTTGGTATTTAGAATTTCGATTTTTAATATTATAATTCTCAACATTATTATATTTTCTTTTAAAAAAATTATGTTTCTCTGTGTTTCCAAAACATTGTATAAACCAAATTTTAATCCAAAGTTGCATTTTATTTATAAATAAATATTGTTTTAATTTTTTATTATTTATTGTCCGTTCACTTTATAAAGTTTTATCTTGGATGTTTATTTAAAAATAGAATTAGCCTTATATTAATTAACAAAATTTAATTCAATAATTTAAACAAAATTTAAAAATATATTTAGAAATAACATACAAATTTAATGAATTATTGTTATAGGATTAAGTTTACTTATATATATTTTTACTTTTTGTTATTAAATGTTAAAATTTATAAAACTTAAGATGAAAATTTTTAAATTATAAATAAAAAATTTTAACTAAATCAATATTTATTTGCAAAAGCTGTAATTTTTATATTTTGTTTGTTTAAAACTAATAAAAATTATTTATAGTTTACAAATGGGACGTATGAAATGCGGAATTTATTTTTCTAACTAATAATTAAATATTTAATAAAAACAAATAAATATTTTAATACTTTAAAATTGAAATCATTTTTTTTTCTATTTAAGAAATATTTTTAAATTAAAATATTAGTGTTATACTCAAAGATTAAAATTAATATATTTTCTTGAACTAAAAAGTTTAAAACAATTAGATATATTAAATTAAATAAAGTAATTAAATTAAATTAAATCAATTAAAATTTCACTTTTAATTTACTAGTTAGATTAAATTTATATTGTCAAAAACTGTAGTGTAATAATTAACATTATTATTTAGATATTAATAACTAATTCTATATAAGTATTTATATAATTATATATATCAATATATTGAATTTTTTATATATTTCTACGAAAATTTCTAGATAAATTTGAAATAATTTTAAAAATTAGTATGAAACTCGTTTTGGATTAAATCAAATATTTATATTTAGCCAAAATTATAATTATTATAATTTTACATAATTGAAACTAATTAAGGTATCAATTGATATGCGCGAATCAATACAAGAAAAAGACAGCAAATTGACATGGACTTCGAGGACGACACTCAATAAGACAATGAGTTAGTCATCACATTCGAGTTTATTTTCAAGTAAATAAATATTATGTAAATGTTTTTATTATTATAATTTAAAAAATTCTTAAATATTATAGATAAATTAAAAACAAAATTTAAGTTTAATTATTTATTCAATAAAAACTGTAACAAAATAATATTTTTGTGTAAAATTCAATAATTTTATATTGTTTTTAAACTATGGATTGGAGCAACCACAAAATGTACATTTTTTTAGTTAAATAAATACGAATTAATAGATATGTTTTCTCTGAGCTCTAGTATATTTTAGTGCAAGCTCTCTCTGAGATAACCGTATTTTAAGCAATTACTAATTGGCAAATTGCTCGCAAATAATGGCATTATTCACTGCGCTATCTATATAGTATTCGATGTTAATATAATCAACATTAAAATATTTTTACTGAAACGAAACTTTTAGCGAAATAATAAAGATTTTTTAAACTGTAACAAATATTTAGTTGATAAAATTATTATTTTTACTATTATAAATTTTTCTAATTATAAAATTTAATTTAATTATATATTAATCGAAATGTTTAAACTGTAAATATATACATATTTGATTAATTATATTTTTGTAATTTTACATTTAAATTATTAAACAGTTTTCATTACTTATTTTAAATTATAATTTATAGAAAATTTATATTATCTATTAATTAACAAATTTAATAGCGCCAAATATATAAACATATATTTATTAAATTAATATTAATTTTAATGTTTATAATTGAATAAATTACTAAAAAAATTTAAAAACTAAAAAAGATTTTAATATAATTTTTGTTTAAAAATCTCTTTAAATTTTAATCCAAAAATATACATAGGAAACTTTTTACAAATTTGAATAATTTTGTCGGCACCGCTTAGGTTATTCGTTGCTATTTGTTTATTCATTTACTATTTCATGATTTTATTTAATTTTAGTAAATGATATTCAATATTATTTTATTATTTAATAATAAATTTTTAGTTTTTTTAATATAATGTAATTTAGCTAAAACTTGTAAATTATAATAAGGTTTATTTTTATTTTTCAAGAATTTTACAAATTAATATTTGTTTAAAATCAAATCAATAAAATTTAACCTGCATGGAATAATTTTTAGTATAAATATATAAATAAATTTTTCCAAGTATATAAATATTTTGTAAATATTTTTATAATTATAATTTAAGAAATTCTTGAATATTATAGATAAATTAAAAACAAAATTTAAGTTTAATTATTTATACAATAAAAAACTGTAACAAAATAATATTTTTGTGTAAAATTTAATAATTTTATTTTGTTATTTAACTATGGTCAACAGGACAGCTTCCGTGTACATTAAAAAAAATTAAAACTTTTAAAAATAAAATAATAATCCCATTATTTATTACATAAATATATATAAATCAAATTTTAAATAACTAATTAAAACATTTTAAAATATTTCTTTAACTGTTATTAAATTAATCGATTTGATTCTTATTAAAGATTTGATTTGAGGATTTATTTCGTTAAATTTTATATATATATATTTTTTTATATTAAATTTGTTATTTAATAAATAAATTTTAAAATTAGCATGAGAATTTTTAACATTTGTTTTGAATTTATTTAAATTAATATTTTTATTTAACTTAATTTATAAAAATTATTGTTGGCATTTGAATTCCAATTACTAGATTTAATAATTTAAGTTTAAATTATATATTAAAATAAATAAAATTTACAGTTTATTGATTTATTTTTATTACAATATTTAAACATAAAATATTAACAGAATTTAAATGATTTGTTTAAAATAAATGTTTTTCACTCGAAAAAATGTTAAAGAGTGTAATTTTAAAAAACTACATGTTTATTAAAATTTCAAACATAAACATTCGACTCAAACACAAACACCTGATTACCAAATGCTTTACACATGTAATTGAATTTCTCTCAATCCGGATATTTCAAACAAAATACGAAATTAAAATATAAACATAACTAAATCTCTTAAATTAACAGACTTCGAAACTGTATTTATAAATTAATTTTTGTTAAAATTTGTATTTAAAATTAAAATTGTATTTAAGACAATTTTTAATTAATTGCAAAAATTTTTAACTTGTTTCATTTTTGTATTGCTTTATATGCTTGTATAATTAATTAAAATGCATACTTCTACTTGCCTTATTCATTGTAGAGTTTTTGTTTTTTTATTTTTAAGTATTTAAACAATTAATACTTTCTAGATTTTAACTTGTTCAAAAAAGGATTTTAAATTAAAATCTATTTGCATACAATTATATATATTTCTACCCAGATGTTGTTTATACACATCGCGGCATTTATGAATAACAAATGATTAAATATGTGTTTCTTAATGGCATTGGTATTATTTCAACACATTTTGTTGAGTTTTAATTTAAATATATTTTTGCATTAAAAATATAAATTAATGTTTTTGTTAAATCTAAATAAGTTTAAAATTATTAAACTTAAATTATTAGAATATGGCAATATCTGGAAAAACATGTTTATTTTTAAACGTTAAAGAATTTTTGCAATATATTCTTAATTATAATAAATAGAAAAAACAATAAACAGATTCCGTTAAATCGGATAAAATTTCGGTTATTTATTCAGAGATATATTTATGCGAAACTTTAACAAAATGCAAATACATATAATTTAGCATCATAACTTGCAAAAGCTCATTTCAATTTTTTTTACGTGTTTTTGAAATCTCAACTAAAAATATTGTTTAAACCAACTTGAATTACTTAACATTTTTCAAAATAACTGACACAATTCTATTAACATAAATAAAATAAAAATTTAATTTGAGTTTAGGCAATCACTACATTTAAAAGCTGTAACAAATTATTATTTTGGTATAAAATTTAATAAGTTTATTTTTATGTTAAACTATGGAGAGTTGCCAAACCATAGATTATACAAATTTTAAAATTTTATTTTTAAAAGTACTAGAAATTTTTGTATATTTGTGACCTCCCAGTAGTAGACTCCTGCACAGTTTATTTAAAAAGTTTCTATTATTTGTTTTTAATATCAATACAGTATAGGAAAAGAAATTTTAAAATGTTTTCACTTTAAACCCTGTAATGAAGTATTGAATACATATCTATATTGCTCTCTAATTTAATGTGTGTCCGGTCTGACGGAAAGTGTAGCCACTGTAAAATTAAGGCCTATGCCTTTAATAGTGTAATTTCGTAGTGCTATACACCTGCTCGCAGGGTTGAATATTTAATTTTTAGTTAAGCACAACTGCAGCAAAAATCAAAAAGCACTATTTTTCGTTGATTTTGTCACTTAAACAAAAATTTTTTAATATATAAATTTATTTATTCATAAATAATGCAAAATTTACAACTTAGGCAAAATTTAAATATAATGCATTTTTGAAAATATCAATGTATAAGAAAACATTTTGTTATTTTCTAAATTATAAAGAATTTTAATGTTATGTCGAATTATTTTCGAATATTTAACCTTAAAATTAGTTTTGAATTACATTCTAAAAAAATCTAATACTTTAGCATAAAAAACTTATAAATATCTGCTTTATATTCTTTGGCAATAACTATGACTCAACTCTTAAACCATCCCCGGTTTGTCATTATCTAATTATTGATTTACAAAATCGGTTAAATCACTTCTTCAACAACTATTGTTTCTATTGGTCACAAACATCTGGTTTGATTTGTCTATAAATAAAGTTAAAATTTTTAAACTGCAAGAAAATAATGTATTAATATTTTCAACTTCAGTGTATTTGATATTAATATTTTCGACTTTAGTGTTTTCAACATTAATATTTTCGACTTTAGTGTATTCGACATTAATATTTTCGACTTTAGTGTATTCGACATTAATATTTTCGACTTTAGTGTATTCGACATTAATATTTTTTACTTTATTGTATTCTACTTTATTATTTAATTTTACTAAATTCTATATTAATAATTTCGACTTTAGTGTTTTCAACATTAATATTTTTGACATTAGTGTATTCGACATTAACATATTTGATTTTACTATATTTTATATAAGTTTAAAATTTTTAATAAAACTTAGCCTCAAAACACTTCTAAACCCGCTTACTACTTTATAGAAAGCTATAGAAAAAGCTATAAAGTTTACTCCCAAATTATGATTAAATGATTTCAAGAAATAAGTTTATTATCCATTTTCATCAACTTCTTGTTATAAACATTTAGTATAATATAAACTGAATTTTTAATTTGTGTTAATATTAATTTTTGGATTAATAACATTACTATATAAATAAATAAATAAAATAATTTTTAATTACAATAACAGTGTTAATTTTAACAAATTAATATTATACTTACAGTGATGTTATTTTTAGTGCCCACGACATATTAAATAATAATAATAATTTTTAAAAACATAATCTTATTTAAAAAATAATTATTTGTTTTATGTTTGCCACTGGAGGCGTTTAAAAAGGGGGTTTGTTTGCAAATTTGTACAAAATGAAAAATTAGTTTAATTAAGTAAAATTTTGAATATTAGTATCACATTTTAACAAATTTTAATTTACAGTATGTTTTGAAAAGCAAAATATATATAATTTAGAAATTTATTCAGAAATGTATTAATTCAATTTGTATTATTAGAAAATATACTGTAATTTTATAGGAAAAATTTAATATTTAATTTGTCATACTTTCATTAAGCTGTTTTGTGTTGTAAAATTATTTGAAAATTGTGTTTAGAAATCAAATGTTTCAAATATTTGAATCAAATTTTTTTCAAATTAAAATTTAAAAAATAATCAAACAAAACCATATTAAACGCCCCCAATAACGGCTAAAATACAAATAATTATTTAGTTTATTATAAAATATTTTTAAAAATATTAAATAATATTAATTTGTCATGAGCACGAAAAATAAAATCATTGTTAATGTATTATTTAATGAAAAGTTTATTATAGTATTCTAGAATAAAACAATAATCTAATTATTTCAAACTATATAAGAATTTAAATTTATTAATTCAATACTGTTATAGTAATTAATTAAGAAATAAATTCTATTTTAAACTGTAAAAATAATTCTTTTAAATTTAATTTTTATAATTAAAAAAAACTTTTCTCTAACATTGGACTATACGACAAAAAATTATCGATATTATTTTTATAAAACTTAAAATATTAAATGTTAATTAACAGTTTGATTGTATTAAACAATATTTATTAAACTTTAAAAAATGTATTACTAAACCAGTTTAAATAAAATATTAAAATCTATACTTTTAAAATATTTATAATAAAATGGGTTTTTTAATAAATTAATTTATCCAAATTTAGATTCAATTATTTTGTTAATCTAATAATCAGTTATAGCTTTTTTATTGACTAATATCAAAACAAATTGTAATTTTTTAAAATTTATGTTTTTAAAAACAATAAAAAAAATTTGATTTAATAATTGAATATTTTTTTAATTTATATTATAAATATAAATTTAGAATAATTTTAATAAATTTTTGAAGTATAGTATTTACATGTATATTTTTAATAGTTAATTATATAAAAGTAAATATTAATTAGTTATTTAATACTTATTTCAATTATCTTTATGATAAAATAGTAAATTAAAAAAAAAATACAATTGTATGACATATTTTTTGTTTAACTTAACAATTATTTTATTTTTAAATAGTAATATAATTTAAAATATAAATTTGAGAAGAAATTTAAATCTATATGTTTTTATTATTCATATCTTTAATTTATCTCTAATTAGTTTTATAACCTTAAACTAATTGCCTATTACTTTGAATTGTTTGTAATGCTAACACTATCTCTATCTCATTATGCTAACTTAATTATGACTAAATCAATCACTAAATATAATGTTGAGTCTAACTAATGCTGACTCTGATTCACACATTTATAAAATAAAATTAAGTATTAATATAAAAATTTGCAAATAATTTTAAATAAATTAATTTTTATTTACAAAAACTGTAATTTTTATAATTAAATAGTATAAAAATAATAAAAAATACTTAAACTTTAAAAATTGGATGATTAAAAATTCAGAATTAATTTTTCTAATTTAATAATTTTTTTTAAAAACTTCGCGAGCGATGACCTGGTGTTTGTCAATGTTGAATAAATGTGAATATTGTTATTATTTATCATTTAATTTTTTTATTTAATCCATTATTTAATAAAAATGATTGAAATTTAATCAATTGCAAAAAATAAGTTTTGCAAAATTTAAAAAAATTACAAAAAATAAACATTTATTCATTTTAAAAAAATAAATTAAAATTTAAATATTATTCAATTTATTATAAATCAAATTTTAAAATTTGGACGTTCAGGACTTAAGTCAATAAATTAATAAAAACATTAACTACATTTGTAACATCTAAATAGTTATTGAAATATTGTTAAATTTTATTGCAATATAAGGAATATTATAAATATCTAAATATAGTTTATATATTTTATTATATTAAGATGGCCTTTAAAATTCTGGAATTTATTTTTAATAAAATATCTAAACAAATAATAAATTCTAAAGTTTTTTTTTTAATTTAAAAATATTGTTTTAACAAACGAATAATTAAAATTTATAGTGTGCAAAATTATTAATAAAGAATAAAAAAATAATTATAATACACATTGACGAGAAAAATATTTTTGCCACTTATTAGTTGAAAAAATTTAATAAAGTTTGATTAAAACATTAAAAGTTATTAGAGATTTACAAAAAAAGAAATTAAACAAAAAGCAGATAATATAATCAGTTTTATTTATAAATTATTGGTATTAATTTTCATATAAATTAATACAACTTTTAATATAAATTTCAAATTTCTAAAAATTATTATGAAAATTAATAAATAAAAAAATTAAATTTATTATTATTTCAATTTGCATAAACTGTAATTTTTAAAAATTATTTGTTTCAAATTAATTAAATAATTTTTACTATTTAAAAATGGTATAGATGTCCGAATTAAAAAAATTAGTAATTAAATAATATATAATAAATATTTATTTATAATTTAATTATATTCTTTAAAAAAATTTGTTTTCTTAAAATTTCAAGTTTACATTTATTTATTTGAAATAAAAAGCTTAAGAAAAACTGTCATTTATATGAATATTTTGATTAAAATTATTAAAAAATTGTTTAAACATTACAAATAGAAATTAATTAAACTTATATTTTTAATAATTAAATATTTAATAATTTAATACCTGTTTATATTTCCTGAACAGGTATTATAAAATTGTCGTTTTAACTAAGTTTGACAATTCTCAAAAGATATTAATATTTAAAAAAAATATATTTTTTAAATTTCTAATTTAATATTTATTTAAAATAAAAATTTAAACTTAAAATCTGGCAGAATATAATTTAATTTAAATGTAATCATGCTAATTATTTAAAGTAATTTTAGAAACATTTATAAATTTATTATTATTCTTTACATTTAACGAAATGCCGATATAACTTAAAATTTTTAAACATGCTAGTTTTTTCTGAGAAGATTTTATCATGCAACAAAATAACTACTGTAGTTATTATTTTAAATATACAATATGTTCGTCTCATAATTTCATAGTTTCATATAAATTTTTTTATTTATTAGAATCAAGTTACTTTAAATAAATTTAGCACAACAATAAAACTTAATTTTTACAAGAATTGTATTCTGTAAAATTAATTGTTTTAAAGATTAAATTCTGTAAATATTATTATAAATATTATAATTATTTATTAGTTGTGGTTTTAAAATTTACATCCACATTTATATTTCCATCTAATCTACATTTAAAATAATTTGAAATAATTTTAATATAAAATTTTAAAATTGACCATAAATATTAATTATTTATATAAACATTTTTAAATATTACATAATAAGAGAAAATTAATAACTTAAAAAATAAATTTAGAAAATATAAAATATAATATCAAATATATTAATTAATTAAATTAAATGAGATTTGTTTGCATAATTTGTAAGGATTCAAATTAATTTTTATCATTGCATATAAATTAATTAGTATTTATAAGAAATACATATAATGAATAAATTTCTGAATAATAAAAATATGAAACATCCATTGCTATTAAAATTATATTTATTATTATTAATATTTAAATAATTTTCAAATAAATAAATTAAATTTTTATTAGTTCAATAAATTTTTAAATATAAAACTGTGACAAAATAATATTTTTAAGTTAAAATTAATATTTATATTTAGTTATTAATTTATAGAACGTCAAGAATATTTAATTTCAAAAGTATAGACTGTTTTTATTTTATTAATAAATAATAAAATTACATATAAATATAATTAATGAAAGCAATTTATATATTATAACAGCAAATTTTAACAGTAGAGGTAACCAGTATAAAATTTTATTTTAAAATCAACATTTTATATGTATAATTTTAATTATATAAGGTTATATATATTTATATATATACAGTATATATATTTCTTCAAAAATGTATTAAAAATATTTTATAAATAAATATTTATTTTTTTTATTAAAATATAAATTTTAAATATATTAAAATATATACCAAGTTATAATTAAAATCAAATTGAAAGATTATTTTTAAAATACAATTTATTTTTTAAATTGTAATTTTGAAATAAATCTATTAAATTATATTTAAATCTTTGAGATAATAATTTTCGGTCTTAACTATTAGTGAATTTATTGTGTCGACGGAAGTTTACATAATCTTTATTATTTTTATTTATATTTTTTAACAAACAAAATAAATTTTTAAATTATTGCCGCAACTGGGGGTGTTTAGGGGGTTTTTGGTTGAATATTTCAATAACTTATAATATTTGAAAAATTAGCTAATTTGATCAAAACTTTTAGCTTCTATAAACAAATTTTATTTAAATTTAAATTACAGTATATTATAAAAATTTTAAATATATATAATTAATAAATTAATTCTAATAAATTACAGTTTTTATTAATAAGTTATAAATTGTAATTTTAAAGAAAAATTTAGTAATTATAACTTTATATAATTGTCATTTCTTGATTTAACTGTAATTTAAAATTCAATAAAAATTATGTCTAGATTTCATATTTTTAAAATAAACTATCTAATTTTTCTAATATTAGATTTATTAAAAATATTTAAATAAAAACCTCTCTAAGCGCCTCCAGTTGCGGCTATAATACAAAATATTAATTTGTTTGTTAACAAATGTTATTAAAAATAATAATTAATTAATAAATTACCGTCGACACAATAAATTAGTTCATTGTAAGATCCATTGGATTATTTTGTTAATCATGATATGTTGCTTGATTTATAATTTAATACAACTTAATTATAGGCTTTAAGACAAAATTTTTATATTACAATTTTATTGAAAATTAAGTTTAATTTATTAAATTTTGTAAAAATTATATTATTTTAAAATTTTTAATTATTTTTTATTATGATATTTTTGCTATTTTACAATAACTGTTATTTTTAAAATTTGTTTTATAATTATTAATAAATTAATGTTGGCCTTTTTACATTTGAAAGTTGGCCTTTTAACTTATGAGTAAAACTATTTTTATGCTAATATATTAAGTTTTCAAATTACTAAACTTTAAAGCTAGCTTAAATAAATCTAAACATGCAAAATTATTTTATATTTTTCAAATTACTTCCAACTACTTTAGCTGTTTTATAATGGACGCCATTAAGACAATTATTTATTTTTAAATAATGGAAATTTTTTCACTGTGTTGCAATCAAAAAGTACTTATATTTACATAACCTTAAACCACATTTACAACACAATACTTTGTAAAGTAAATCCAAAAAATAAGCTCGTATTTATGTTTTAAAATTGTGTTAAAATGTAATATTTTCAGCAAAACTAATATACAAAATAATAAGAAAGAAAACGAGCAATAAATGCACAACAGTTATCAAAATAAATTTTAGATAAGTTAAGAAAAGTTTTAAAAATTTAAACATAATAATGAGACAAATGTTTAAAAATCTTCAGATACTGTCAAATACTGTACCATTTATTAAAAAACAAAATTTATTAATTTAGCATCAATTCACTACAAGAAAAGTGTTTAGAATTTATTAAAAAAACGGCATATCTTTTGAACTAAAAATTTAAAACTCAACCAACATTACTGAGACTGGGCATATTGAGAATCTTTGGGCTCCTTTTAAGAAAAAATACATTTTAACACTTAAAATACCAAATAAAGTCAAAGGATTCTTTCGAGTATTGAATAAAATTAGTATAACTGGCTCAAACATATGCAAAAGCTCTTATGAGAAATGTAAAACAAATACTTTGCCAAATAAGTAATAATGGGATCTTAACGAAGTTTAAACTTATTGATTAATTTTGTTTTCATGCTAGATTTTATGATTAAATTTGTAAAACTTCTGGTCAAATATTTTTTTAATTAAAAAAATAAAAAACAAGAATTAATTTTTAGATAAATATTAATAGTAATACAATTTTACCATTGTAAACAAAATTTTTAAATTTATTAAAATATAAAATTTTAAATATTTATCTCAAAAGTTTTAAGAATTAAGCAAATATGCAGTAAAAATTAATGTAAAAAATTTTTTGAGTTGACTTTTCTTTCAGATCTTGTAAAAATTGAACCAATAAATTATTTTTATTTTTAAAACTAGATAAATAAAGTGAAATAATTAGATAACAAATTAAACACATAACCGGTAGCAACAGTTAAATTGATAGCGCGTGCGAGTATATTTAATTTTGTTTACTTGGTTCTAGGACACATATTATTTTTAAAATAACAATTTATATTTTGTTTAAATAAATGTAATATTTAAATCAAATAATTAAAGATTATAATGTAATAATAAATTATAGAAACCATTAAATTATTGTTTTTTTCTATTTTACAATTACTGTTATTTTATATAATGTTTTCCAAAACTAAACCAAAACTATTTATACATTTCTTTAAAAATTTATTTAAAATATTTTATAATTAATAAATATTTATTTTATTTATTAAAATAATAATTATAAATTTATTAATATGTTTATCTAATTATAAATCATTTATATTTTTAAAATAGCTGTAATTTAAAAAAAACTGTAATTTTTAAATAAAAATTTTAAATTAAATATCAACTCTTTGCGATAAGAAATTATGGAATTCCGAACTCCGAATTAACTTTATTTTGTTAACCATAAAATGTCGCTTGATTTATAATTATTTATTTATTTAAATATAAGTTTTAATTTAAAAAAAAATTTATATTAAAATGTTTATGAGAATTAAATTTAATTTATTAAATTTTTAATAATTAAATGAGCAAATTTTTTTTTAATTTTTAAATTTTTTTTATTAATAGTTAATAGCTGTTATTTTAAAACATATATTAATATTTAAAGAATCTTTAAAACATTGTTGTTTTAAATAATGTTTGTCATTGTTTTAAAGCTTTTTAACATAAAATAAGTTACATTATTTAAATCTAATAATAGACCAAATTATAATTAATATATATTTTTAAAATAACAATTTATATTTTGTTAAAAAACTGTATTTTTATAATAAAATTATTAAATATAATATAAACTCTTTGCGATAATAAATTATGGTATTTATTGCTCTGAACATTATTGTTTTAATAATGATATTAATATTTTGTTTCATTTATTATTTACTTAAATATAAGTTTTAATACAAAATTTTTATATTATAATGTTAATGAGTTATTTATTTTAAAATTCTTAATTTATTTAAATAATAATTTAATTTAATTTAATTACCCAATTTAAAATTTACCCATCTCTAATTTAATTTTAATTAATACTTTAATTTAAAACCTAATAAATTTGTTAAAAACAATTTAAATCACAATTTATTAAATTATAATTAATACGTAAACGAAAATATTTGTAATATTGTAAACGATTGTCGAATTTTAACTAACTTTTGAAAATTAGGTTTGTTTTTTATATTTATTTATAAAATATTAATTACATTATTTTGACAAAAACTTTTTATTAAAAGCAATTTAATTTTATATGTAATATTCAAAATAATTTATTATTATGAGTAAGTTATATACTGTCAATAAAATAATTTATTTTAAATAATTTTACATTTAAAATTTTAAAAGTAAGATTTGGGACAAAGAGAAGCAGAAACATTTTTAATTTTACAATAATTATTTTTTATTTTGTATAAAATTATAAATGGTTAAGCGAATAAGTAACAAAAACTACTAAAAACTTTGTTTGTAACGCTATTTTGTTAAAATTGCTTGATTGTTTGACTGAAAAATAAAACATTACAGGAAACACAGCATTACCTAAACATTAATAAATTGAGTATTTAATAATGCCGAAAACGTTGTTTATTAAGAATAAAACATAGATAGTATTCTTTGAGTTTTTTGCCTTTATATTATAGCCTTCTCAATAACTAGCGCAATTAACATACAATTCTTTATATCTAATTTTAAAATTATATAAAATGTATTAAAATATTAAATAATTTGTAAAAATTGTTATTTTATTTATTTAAAAATGTTTTCTAAAATTATTACAAAAGTAAAATTTTCAACTATAAAATTAATATTTTTAGGAATATAAACAAAGTTTTCATTTTATTTTAATAAAACATTTATTCGATTAAATCCAGATTAACATTCAAAGCGGTCAAGCATTTCGAATGGCCGTCGATCACAATCGGGTCATAATTATAGTCGTGGCCATTGAGTAGCGGAACCGGTCGTAACGGTTATGCTATAGTCGAGATAGTCATCGGTGAGCTCTGTTTGGGTTTGACATAAACGGAACCGTTTGTTGTGATCGGTGTCTGACTTTGACTCTGCATTTCTGTTTCCATTGAATATAACTTGTTAATGTCTGTTGTGATTGTCGTCAATGTGGTGAGACTTGGGATCAGATCTCGTTTTGAATCAAATTTAAGTGATTGCAAATTGGACCGTTTCGACCGACGCTACCACTGAAGAGCTGCTATTTAATTGATAGATTATTGCAGCAGACGTTGTCGCAGAAGTCACGTGACGTTTTCCAATGCGACCGTTACAAATTATTATTTCTTGTTTTGAATCGGTGTTTTGTTCACTATCAACAAAATATTGATTTTGTTTGCCATTGGTCTTAAACTCAATAAAAAATAAACACATCAAGCAAATTAAAAATAAATAATTATATGTTCACAAATTTAATTAATAAAATAAATTTTATTTTGGTTATTAAATGTCAAATGAATTAAATAATAAAAATTAAAATAAACGATTTAACGATATAACGATATAACAATATAAACGGCAAATACTTTAAATAAGTAATAAATAACTTCTTTAATTACAAAATTTATAAACATTCTAGTTTTAATTTTTACAATTAAATCTATGGTTTAGAGTTAAAGCAATAAATGCTCCAGATTATTTTGCAAAAACTAAAATTTAAAAATCAATAAGTTTTGTAAATTAAATTAAATGTAAAATATAAATAAAATTTATTATGCAATGATAATAGCATAAATATTTTAATTGAAAATGACAGTATTTACAAATAATTTTTAATTAAAATAATTTTTTAAATTTAATGAAACAGAAATATAAACAAAATATATTTACGGATTTAAATATTTCTTTATATATTTCTTAAATTTAAATTTATTAAACAGAAAAAATTTAAAAAATTTGTTATTGCTTTAAATCAGTTTATAGTGTTAAAAATTTCTATATTGTTTTTAAATCCAATGAATGCTATAATTTTTAGTCTGTATTGTTTCGTTTAATAAACATGTATGCATTACAGTTTAGATTTATCTTAAAATGTAATATGTCAAATTAATAACATTATCATATAAAATAACAATAATTTTTAGTATTAAAATCAATTTTTACTATTTTTACTTGTTTTGTTTGGAAAGTATGATTTGATTAATTTTAGTGATTTATTCATGTAAATTAATAAAATAAAAACTTTAATTTAATTAGCATTACAGATATAAATATTTTAGGAATTTCATTTACAAAGATAATCATCATATTTTATAAAATATTTTATTTTATTTTAACAGTTTGTTTACAAACTTAAATAAAAATTTATTAATCTAAAAATTAAAAGTATATTTAAAATAATATTTCAGAGTATTAATTTAATTTTTAATTTTAGAGCTATCAATATATTTCAAATTTATTTATATCGAAATAAGTAAAAATATTGGTTTTGAAGTTTACTTTGATTGCATAACTTGAGTTAAAAAATAGAAAAAAAAAATTTAAATCCTAATCATAAATAAAACGGCACAAACTAATTCTAAAGAACTACAAAAACTCTATACAGTTTTTAAAAAGTTAGTCACCAATGACTAGACTTAGGTTTATGCAGATCCCACATATTCTTCAAACTAGTATTACTACTATATGTGGGACTGGGCGAGTGAAATGATTTCGAATAACTACATCTGTGAGAAATAATTGTAAAGTAAAGTCGATTATTAAATTTTTAGTGCTGTCTATTAATGATACATAAGTAATGTGTCGCATTAATTGATCAATATACATATAATTTAATTTGA
>JAQFXP010000938.1:0-23071 GCA_034693685.1 Belba bartosi
AATATATAACTAATTATTAAATATACATAAATATTAATTATGTAAAAATTTAATGTTTAAACTTAATTTTTCTAAAATAAATTTTAAATTTATAAATAATAATCTAAATATTTTAAATAAAAATTTATTTGTGACGTTCGTTTTAAGAGGCGTCACGTGATTCGACGTCGACTGTGCGTTCGCTACTGTCGGTGATAGCGGTGGCGATATCGGTGCGATACGAATGGTGCGAATGTGTGTTCGAGTGAATGCGAATCAGTTGTGATTTGAGTTGAATAGCGCTATTAGTTGAGTGAATGCGAGACCAGATGTCTTGTGTTTAGTCGAGATGTTAAGAGATGTGCTCCGAGTTGTGTGTTCTGTGCGGAGCTGTAGCGCAACTAGAGATGAGTTGTTGGTAATGCGTGTCGCGTCTGAACCAGTGATTGGTTTGTTGTTAATTTGCCATCGATTGCGCTTTGAGAGTGCGATCAGTAATAGACTAATTAATAGAGGCGCGCGCGAAGAGACAATAACTGATTTCCAAAAGCAGTTTAATAAGTAAATATTTAATAATCATTGATTTAGGCGAAAACATTACAATTGAGCGGCTGATCGCTAAAAGTTTTTAAGAACGACTGAATGTGTGCGTCGAGACTGGGCTGCGATTGATAGACAACTGAGTGTATAATTGGAATACATTTGAGATATATTGTATGTACTGTACAGAGTCATAAGCGCGAACTGAACAAGTACAGTTTAAGGATATGAGTAGCGCTATGAGTTGCATAAGCAAGTAAAGTTTATAGATATGAGTGAGCGCTGACTATAAAATACAGTAAATTGTAAATAAAGTTTAAATTTAAGTTATGATGAGATCAGCTTCGCCTCAACTTAAAATAAATTTTGCAAAGCAAACATTTATAAATATAAATCAATAATACAAAAACATAAAATAATCTAAATTACAAAAATTATTTATTACATTTACTAACAACAAGTTTTCATAAATTATTTACTGTTTTAGCTTAAATGACTTTTTTAAATCTTGATAGCAATACATTTTGGCAAAAACAGATGAGTGATATAATATTAATATTTTTCAAATTTTTTATTTGGGGGATAATTACTAACGAACGGAAAACTAATTTTTGTAGTAATTGTAAGATGAAAATATTGTTTCATTTGAAAGTTGTTTATTTAAATTGCATCTAGCTTAAAAATTTGGCATTATTTGTTTTTAAGTATTTTTCAGTTTTAAATATTATACAAATTAGAATTTAATAATATAAACGCTAGCAACAATATTAACTTAATAAAAAATATTTTTTGTTTAATTTTAAACTACTGTATGTTTTTAAATAATTAATTAATTAATAAAAATTTGTAATTAAATATAAACTATATATTTAATTCTAAATGTTTTAATTAAATCAAATTAAAAAAGACAAATGTTTTACATGTAATACAATTAAAAATAATAAATTTTGTTTAAAATTTGAAAACAAAATTTAAATATTATTTTTAATATTTTGATACTTTTTATTATATCTGTTGTGAAATTGAATTATCTAATAATTTTTTTAATTTTTTTAACATAATTTATTATGTTGATAAATTTTGTATAACTAATAAAAGTTTTAATTAATTTAAATTACCCGCGCGCAAATTATTCTCAAGTTTACCGAAAATCTAAACTTTTGTCATGCACCTTATAATTTTATGTTTTAGTAAATAATGATTTAAAATTCAACTTTAGTATAAAAATATAAATATTATAATGATGAAATTTAAAGTCAAGTTCTAAAACGTCTGTTCTGATCTAGTCAATAAAATAATATAAATTATTTCTTGAAAATGTATTAAGATCATAATGTTCAGTCTTGTCTTGTTATAAATACCATTTACTTCGAATTATACTTTATGTTAGTAAAGTGATAGCCAGTGTCTGTGCTTTGAAACTAAACCAATTTGGAATGTATGTGTGAATAGGATGATGTGGAATACTTTTCCTTACAAACAACATAGACTTTGATTTGAAATGTAGGGAAACGACTCGTATTCGGAAACTTCGCATTATCGTATTTTCCAGAATTCTTCACATTTTTATTTAATAAATAAATTATGTTTAATTTACATATACTAAAAATGGAAAAGTCAGCTTAAAAATTAATACAATCTGACCGAAAGTCAATTATGTTTTTATTGCTGGATTAATTGACGTTATTAAACATGGAAAATTTTATTTAAAATAATTTTTTCATTTAAAATTATTAAATTAAAATGTTAAACAAAATATATAGAAAACATATTAAACTAATTTTATAAATATTATTTTGTACCTTGTTTGAAAAATAACAGGAAATCTTTCTGGCTGTTTATCTATTTTTTTCTTTAATTCTCTATTTAATATTAAAATATATTAAAAAATTCAAATTAATCAGAAATTAAAATTATACTTTATTATATAAATAATTAAGAATAAATATCAATATGTTGCTACCGTGAATTAGCTATTTTCGTATATTAAAAATCAGAAATTAATAGAGCAAAATTTTTAAAATATTTACTTTAATAATTGTTGAAAAACTTTCTTAAATCTAATATATTTGTTGCAGTTTGCAAATATATTTAAATTAAAATAAAAAAATGTAATTTTTAATAATAAATAACAGTTGTAATTGCAATATAAAACAAATAATAATTAGTAGATAATAAGACGATTGGAGGTAAAAGACTGAAGTCAAAAATTAATATAAAACACTTATGGTTTAATGTTTAAAAAAATTAATTAATTTTGAACAAGTGTTATTTTTGTAATAGATAACGGATCAGTTCAATTGATGTTAAATTTTTTTTAAAGTTATCTTAAAAATGTTAAGATTATCTGTGAAATGCCGTAAAGTGAACGAACAACAAATGGGTAGTCATCGTAATGTGTGCCAACAAAATATTTAAAAATATTTATTTTAAAAACATTTTAAAATATATATTTTATAAGTTTGCAAGCCTAACGATGAGTTAATATTTGCTTAAAGTATATTTTATGTTATTTAAAATATAAATTTGTAGATTTTCTTGTTGTGAAAGTAAAATATATTCCATTTATCTGCCAAAATAATTATTTTTAATAAAGTTGAATATTTTTAGTAAATTTAATATAATTTTTGCAGTTTACACAAATTTCTAAGTTAAATAAAAATTATATTTGTATTATATTTTATTTTATTAAAAGATATTCAGATTTTTGGATGATTATTATAATACAATAGTTTAGTAAATATTAAAAAAAATAAAATTTAAATTTAATAGTGTTGAATAATTTTCAAACAAAATAAATTATATTTAATTTTTACAGCTACTATAAGATTGTTTTATCCAACTTATTTAACTGAGATTTATAATTAACAAAATATTATTTTTAAAATGTTTCGTTTATAATTTTAATTTAAAGTTTATTAAAATTAAAAATAATAAACAATTTTGAATTTTTCAAAACAAATTTATTTAATTTATATTTATTGTTAAAATATAAATACAAAAATATTTATTTTATTAATTTTTAAAAATAAAACATAATTTTTTTAATTTTTAAATATAAATATACATACAATTTGAAAATATAAATAATTTAAATTTTTAAAAAATTGTTTATCGTAAATTGTACAATTTGAAAATATAATCAATTAAAAGGTAAAGATTTTATTAATAATACTATAACATTTAAAGTTTAAAAATTATATATTTGCATTAATTACATTAAATTTTAAAGCAAATTAAAAAATTAGAAAATTTTTTATAAATAATTAAAACTGTAAATTTAAACGGTGGTAATAAAAAATAACAACGGTATGTAAACCTTTAATAATGATTGATGCGATTGTATTTTTCAATAAGCAAGCGCGAATAAAATTCTGTCAAATGTTTTATGATCAAGAAATGAGAAGAAGGATTATTCTAAAAACGCTCAAAAGAATTAAATATTTATACAAGAATTTTATTTATTTTAACTGGATTAAAGCTAAATTTAAATTAAATTTATTTAAATTAATTGGATTTAAACCGAATTTACCACTAATTTAGAAATTTTTTTTAATTTTGGCCAAAAAAATCAATAAATTTACCGATCGCCTTCGGCGGCCGACAAGCGGTCAAGGGGAATACATTTTTGTTAACCAAATGGTAGGGGGGAAGTAAATTTAAATTTTAAAATTATAGGAAATTTTTTCTTATTCCATCTTTCTCGATCCCTGCTTTAGATTGCCTCTGTTCTGTTTAAATAGCGGAAAATTACATATGTGTTTAATGTTAAATTGCTAATTGGATTTGTTTAATAATAAAAAATTTAAAATTAACTTTTATAAAATTTAAAATAAATTTTTCAATAATAAGTTAATTCAAGTTTAATAAAATTTTATACAACACAAAAATGTCAGCAACTTAAATTCGATTTTAATGTTTGAAACATTTAGAAATATTAAACCACTAATAACTGGCATTAATTTTATTATACTAATATAATTTAAAATTTCAATTATATGGACAATATTAACAAAATTAAATAAATCTTATATTGATTTATTTAAATTAAATTCTTTACTTAAATTTAATCTAATTTATATTTCAAAATAATAAACAAATAAAATAAATCCTCGTTACGCAGGATTTCTAATATATTAAATTTTGATAAGTTTGATTAAACAAAATAATTAATAAAATTAATTTTACAGTTTATATATATATATTTCAAATTAGAATATTTATTAAAAATAATAATATTACAGTAATTCCTTACAGTTTAAAACATGTTCTTATTAGATTAGTTTGAGATACATGTTTTTATATTTAGTTGTATAAAAAAATGTTATTAAAAATAAGAATACAAATTAGTATTTAATTATAATTTTAATACAAATATTTTGTTTATAATTTTAATTTACAGTTAAATTATTTAAATTTACAACATTGTAAACAATTTATGAAAAATGATCAGAAATCACGTGATTAAATTAAAATATTTTGTATTTAAAATTTTTCTAAATTTTGATTTATTTTTTGTTTAAAAGTTCAATAAAAACTATAATTGATATTGAATTTATTGTAAACAAAAATTTGTAAAATAGTTATAGTATAATTTCTCAAAATGGTTTTAAAATTAATATTTTAAATAAATTAATTAATAATAATTGGAAGAAATTTGTAAATATTGAAAGAATATAATAAAAATAAAACTAATTATAAAAATTTGAAATTAACTGATTACGATGATTATATAGAATCAGATAAAATCGAAGACTGTAAATTATTGTATCATTATATACAATAAAATTAATTATAATTAATTTGTATTTTTAATTATAACTTGAGTTTACCTTAAATTATAAATATGTATAAAAAATTTTATTGTTTTGTTAATTTAAAATTTTTCAATAATTGTTGTAAATTAAAGCTACAATTTATAACAAAGTTTCACTTAAAAAACTAGTCTAAAATTTAAATCTTTTTATACACTAACAGTTTCGATATCTTGCGAAAACTTAGAACAGATTGGAACAATATTGAAAAACACAGAACACATCAACTAGCAATAATCACAAACAAAATAAAGAGCTACACTACTTTGACAACATGAGACAACACCTCTATTAACAAGCCCTACTAAATAACCCCTAAACAATCTCTAACAACCCCTATTTAAACAACCTTTAATGAACAACCTTTAAACAACATCTAACAACCCATAACAGACCCTAACAAACCCGAACAATTTCTAACAACCCTTATTTAAACAACCCCTAATGAACAACCTCTAAACAACATCTAACAACCCCTAACGGACCCTAACAAACTCCAACAATTTCTAACAACCCCTACTTCAACAACCTCTAACAACCCATAATAAAAAACGTCTAAAAAACATCTAACAACCGTAACAACCCCTATCAACCCCTAGTCAAAAAACTTTTAACAACCCTTTAAAACATCTAACAAACCCTAACAAACCCCAACAATCCCCAACAACTCTCAACAACTCCCAATTTTAAAATTATTTGTTTTATTTAAAATTAATAAATAATTAAATTATATTTAGTAAAATATATCATTTAATTTTACAATCAAATATTTATTTAAATATAAAAATTACTAATTAAATAAAATTTAAGGTATTAGATCAATTTATTTAACAATGCTTTATTAAATCACGAATAAATATGAGAAATACTACTTTATAAATGGAATATTTGCCAAGCTTCTAAGTTGAGGAAATTAGTTTATTTTTGAAATAGGTAATTTTTATAATTTGTGTATTTAATTATTAATATTAGTTATAATTTAAAAATTTCAAAAAATGTTTACTAATAGAATGAACAATATTTGTATATTTTTAACACAAATAAATTTTAAAATTTGTTAAGAGTTGTTGGGGGTTTTTGAGGGTTGTTAGAAATTGTTATGGGTTGTTAGGTGTTTTTTGACTAAAGGTTGTTAAAGTTTGTTATAAGTTGTTAAGGGTTGAGGGTTGTTAGATGTTGTTAAGTGGTTTTTCATTAGGGGTTGTTTAAGTAGGGGTTGTTTGGAGTTGTTAAAGTAGGGGTTGTTAAAAGTTGTTTATAGATTGTTCAGTAAGGGTTGTTAAAATAGGGGTTGTCTCAAGTTGTCAAAGTAGTGTAGCCCAATTTAAGTTTAATTTTTTTGTATGAATTGTATTTTGAGATCCAGTCATCAGAATGTGTTTTCAACTCAGTTAAAGATAGTGTTGCCAACATGCAAAATCAAATTCCTTAAAAAAGCAAAATATTTTTCAATAAATTCCTTAAGATTTCCTTGAGAACAAATTTTTTAATTTTCTGTATAACAATACATTTATTTAGTTAAAAATTTATTTTTTTTTATAAGAATTTGTTTGCTTTTAGACAATCTTTGTTACTTTTAATAACGTTTTTGAATTCAATACAATTAAGAAATATATTATTTTTAAAACAAATTTTTGCTTTAATTAAATTTATATTCATTCGGTTTTTTTGATCGGTCCACATCTTTCTTAAATCACTAAAAACTCTTTCGACAAAATCGTTTCCAACTGGAATAGCTATATTCAGACTCAGTACATTTCGGGAGTTAAAATGATTAAAATCTGTCGGGAATCGAGAGATAAAAACGTCAAAAATCGAAAATAAAATCGCGAATTTAAAAAACATTTTTAATGTATTAATTTTTACTATAAATGTTAAATATTCATTCTAATATACAATCTCATGTCAAATTAGTTTTAAAATGAATTAAATTGTCTAATTATTTGCATTTTTATGTTGTCTTCAGTAAAACGTTGTCTTTTATCAGGCAATATATTTTTGTATTGAGAGAATAAGCGCTCGACTTACACTGACACAATTGTCGCAAATTCAGTTAAAGTTTGGAATTCGAAATCTTGATTATTGCAAAAATTATTTAAATCTTTATTTTTTAATAAACATTTTTGAAGCTTTTCTTTAGCGAAACCACTCAATTGATCTAACGATTCGTTTAATATTGCCTTATGTTCAGAAATTCTTAATTTTGGATTTTGTAATCTTGTTATCGAATCGATTAAAAAAGCATAGTTTTTCACTTCAAATAATTCATTTTTGAATTTCTAACTATTTATTAAATTCTTAACTTATTTGGTTGAATTTATATTTGAATCAGAATTTAGCGAATCAACAAATTGTTTAATTTTATTGTAATTTTCTCTATAAAATAAAGCCGATTAAGCTATGTGTTCCATCTCGTAATTACAGGAACTGGAGGTAACGGAAAATTCGTTATTGCTTTATAAGAAAATTCTTTTGATTTAGAATTTAATAAACGGTTTTTCCTTAAAGCAATAAATTTGTTTAATGTTTTAAACTTATCTTAAATTTCACGACAAACTCTATCTAATGCGTGGACAACACAAGTGATAGGAGACAAGTTATTAAAGAATGTCTTAAGATTTTTTGCAGAAAACACCATATAAGGTGCTGCGTCTGTGACTAAGAGCAATACATTTTCATATTGTATGCCATTAGGCTATAACAGTTGACAACAGTCTAAGAATACTATTTGAATATTAGAATGCTTTGTATTTTCAAGAAACTTGACATCAATGAGCATTGGTTTTGAATACTCACCGTTTAAAATCCCGAACAATATATTTAGGACTTTTCTGCCGCAAACGTTTTGTGTTTTATCTAATATAAAATAGATTTTATTTGACTCAACTCTTGCTTTAATTGTTTCAATTCTTTTATCATAAAGTGATTTAACAAAGATTTGTCAAAGTGTTGACTCGTGAGGAATAGATTTTTGAGTAAACTCTTCCAGAAATTTTCTGAAAGAATCCGAATTTAATTTATTTAAAAAAATATTTGATTCAACCAATGCTTCGGTCAGACGGGAAGAAAAATAATAATTTGTTTTAGAATTTTTTTCTGATTTTGCAATTGATTTTTTTAATAACAATTGAGTTTTCTTTCCTTTGTCTTTGATTTCTTTATTTCTAATATGAATACCACTTAACATGTGTTCATCAATACAACATTTATATTTACTATCATTTAATTTAATTGGTTTTACGCAAACCATACAAAACACACTTCTATTTCCAACTTTTAAATCTTATTTAGATTTCACAAATAAATTTAGTTTTTAATTAAAATTTGCTTTTCTTTTTGGCATTTTAAAAATCAAATATTATTTTTGTTAGATTTTAACAAAATAAAACAATAAATAATGCAAATATTAAAAGAATTATTTAAAACGTTTAATATTTTTTTAATTCGTTATTTATTGTCTATTTTATAACTTAAATTGTTGTAAATATAAGAGTTTTGATCAATATTTTGAAAATATAATTTTATTTAATTATTAATTTTGTCTAAATCGGATAAAAAATTGAAAAATACATTAAATCGGAAATTATTTTAAATATAGTCCAAAATCGGAAAAATCCGAAAATTTATATTAAATTATTTTAAACAAAAAACAAGCCATAAAGGTGATTTCCAACAATTAGACATAATTATTAAAATCGGGAAACAGCGAAATCCACTAACTCTGGCCATAACTGTTTCAATAATTTTTGTTAAATTTTTTGATTCAAAATTAGTCAATATTTTGCAATACTTTTTAATTAAATCTAATTCTTCTTCTGTTTTATTCACTTCGAATAACATATTAATGAAATTAAATAATTCTTTAAAAAGAGAATCTTTATTTATAGTTATATTTAATTTATCACTTATTTTTACAACATTTTTATAGTTTAAATTTGTGTCTAAATTTAAAACAGAAAACAGTTTAAACGTGGAATTATTAAAATCAAAATGTTTGTTTAAATAGTCAATTGCTCGATTATAAACAATTTTAGCATTTATTAAAATTTCAATTTTTTTATTCCCAATTGGCCTAAAACTGTTCAAATTTTCTCTAATTTTTGAACCAAAAAACTCAAATAATAGGCGATTATTTAATTGAGAATTAAGTTTAAACATGATTTCATATAGATTTGTAACATCTGTTGTCTTCTTTTCTAATAATTTAATATTTGTATAAAATAAACTCATTTAATGAGAAATAAAGTGCAAATATAGTTCACAAATACTAACATTATTATAAGATTCATACCAAACAAATTGATTAATAATTGGCGGACAATTTTCTGTGCCCAAGCCAACAAAATACGATTTTAATGGTAATATATGATCTATAATTCGATTATTAGCCTGTAATAAACTTAGCCACCGAAATGTAACGTGACAATTATTACAACCCCGACAATTAGCTATGAATTCATCTCTTTTTATTAACCAATCTTTATATTCAATTTTAGTTAACCAATTGTCTTGAAATCGGGAAAAGAATTTTTTTTTCTTTTTTGGGGAACTTATTGTAATTATAATCAAAACACGTTTTTGTTTTGTTTCAATAAAATAATATTAAACTATTTTTATTGAATAAATTATATATTTTTTAAATAATTTTTCTACAATATTTTATGCAAATAATCTTTATATTATATTAATTTTGTGTATTAATTTCTAAACAAAATATAGACTAAAAGTATTGTTTATTTTAAAATTTTTTAAATTTCAAAATTATTTACACTAATATAATACATTATAATATTCTACCTGGAGTTTTTCACCTAAAGGATATATACCAACCTGGATTCTTGAGTAAAGTATTAATTCTTTATAAATCAATGTAGTTCCAGGAGTAATGGCAACACTAAGGACCATATAAGCTTCAACTGAATTGTATTCAGTATTTTATGTCCAGTCGATTATAAGCATATTAAGTTCTAACTTGTTTGTAAACCTATTTAATGTTTTAAAAAAGTTATTGTTTTGTTAAAAATACTGTTTACTTTAAATTATGTTTTATGTTAGTAAATTGATAAAAAATGTCTGTGTATTGAAACTAAACTATTTTGAAATGTTTGTGTGCACAAAAAAATTTGGAATATTTTCCCTTACAAACAACATAAACTTTGATTTGGAATTTAGGAAAAACGATTCGAATTCGAATTATTTTGCATTACCTTATTTCCCCGGATTCTATACATTTATATTTAATAAAATAAATTATCTTTAATTTACTTATACTAAAAGTGGAAAAGTCATCATAGAAATTAGTTTATACTGTATAAAAGTTAAAAATTAATAGAATCTGACCGAAAGTCAATTGTTGGATTAGTTAATGTAATTTAACTTTATAGAAAATTTTATTAAATTAAAAAATTTAACAAAATATATAGGAACACTATTAAACTAATTTTATAAATATTATTTTGTACCTCGTTTAAAAAATAACAAAATTTCTTTTTGAATGTCTATCTCTTTTATTCTGTACAAAATAAGATTATTCACTATTTAATAATAAAGAATATTAATAAATTCAATTTAATTTAAAATTAATCAGAAATTAAAATTATATGTTATTATATAAATAATTATAAATAAGTATGTTGCTGCATTAAATTAGCTATTTTGGTATATTAAATTATATCTGATATATTTGTTGCAGTTTGCAAATAATATATTTACATTAAAATAAAAAATTTAAATTTTTAATAATAAATAAATAAATAACAGTTGTGACTGCAATATAAAACAAATAATAATTAGTAAATAATAAACCGATTGAAAATAAAAGACTGCAGTCAATAATAAATATAAAACACTTTTGATTTACTGTTTAAAAAAATTAATTAATTTTGAACAAGTCTTATTTCTGTAATAGATGACGGATCAGTTCAATTAGTGTTAAAAAGTATTTAAAAGTTATGTTAAAAATATTGAGATTATTTGTAAAATGTCGTAAAGTGAACGAACCACAAGTGAGTAGTCATCGTAATGTGTGCCCACAAAATAGTTAAAAATATTTATTTTAAAAACATTTTAAAATATATATCTTATATGTTTGCTGGCCTAACGATAATTTAATATTTGCTTAAAATACAATATATTTTATGTTATTTAAAAATATAAATTTTTAGGTTTTCTTGTAAAAATTTGATTAAATACAATCATTTTGGTTTTCGGTCCAAAACAAAAAATTTAAAAATTTAAATATCTTAACTCAATTTGATTCATATTTCAAAGGAGTTATCCGGCCAAACGTAACAATTTATTTGAATGCACCACTTTTTATGTAGACAAGTAATGCAAGTGACGTGTAAAGCATGTACATAAAGATTTTATTTGATAATATGTTTAGTAGGGTTCCCTAAGAATATCTTAATTCATAATACATTCACAGATTAATTCTAACTCAAGTTTTACATTTTTAAGTTATTATTTATTTGATTAATTTTATAGTAATCACATTATTGTTAGTTAACTTTTATTGTTTAATTTTGAAAACAAATAACTTGATTAAATAAGTTGATTGATAAAAAAAATGTGATTGCTATAAAATTACTCATAAAAATAATAAGTTAAAACAAAAACTTATGATAGAATTAATCTGTAAATGTATTTTGAGTTAAAATATTCTTATGGAACCGCTACTAAACTTATTATCGAAAAATTCTTCATGAAAATGACAACTTTCCCATTATTTCTCGAAGATTTGATATCATTTGATTTAGTTTTTCAGTCTTTACATGACCTAATTTTAAAATTTTGTTTCATTTTAAATAGAAAAGTTCAAAATAATATTTTTCAAATTGCCTATTCTTTTAACATTAGAGGGTTCTAAAAGTTTTTGCACCCTATTTCTCGACGGATATATCCTTTAAAAATTACAATATTGACAATATAATTACCAAGCTAAAGTTTTAAAACTATGATTTGATTTAAATTAAGATTGTACCGAGTGTTTAATTGGGAGGATATTGCTATTGGGGGCTCATAAACAAAACAACTGGTCATATTTCTGCCAAAATAATTATTTTTAATAAAGTTGAATATACAGTATTTAGTAAAATTAATAAATTTATTGCAGTTTAAACAATTTTTTAAATTAAATAAAAATATTTTGTTTAATTATATTTCTATTAAATATTTAAATTATAAAACAAATTTTAAGTAATTAAAAAATATTCACATTGTTGGATGATTATTATAATAGTTTATTAAATATCAAAAATAATTTTATTAATTATAAATTTATAATAAAACTCTAAATTATTTTAGATTTACAAAAATAAATAAATAATTTTTTAAACAACAGAATGTAAACTCTTAATAATAATTATAGTAAGGAATCCCTCCCCTTGTGACATCATTTTGACAAAATTGAGGTACAAATATGAGTCTCTCAGCAACTTTCACAGTGGTAATACCACAATCTACGTCTATTATATATGCAGGTTGGGGAGAAATATGAACATTAAATTTGAGTATTCAAATTACTAGTTTTGACCCAACAAATTTCTACAACGGTTATTGACATCACCGATTTTCGACATTACCGTTTTCGACATTACCAATTTTCGACATTACCGATTTTCGACATTACTGTTTTCGACATAACCGTTTTCGACATAACCGATTTTCGACATTACCGTTTTCGACATTACCGATTTTTGACATTACCGTTTTCGACATTACCGTTTTCGACATTACCGTTTTCGACATAGCCAATTTTCGACATTACCGATTTTCGACTACCGTTTTCAACATAACAAATTTTTGACATTACCGATTTTCGACATTACCGATTTTCGACATTACCGTTTTCGACATTACCGATTTTTGACATTACCGTTTTCGACATAACCAATTTTCGACATTACCGATTTTCAACATTACCGTTTTCGACATTACCGTTTTCGACATTACCGATTTTTGATATTACCTTTTTCGACATTACCGATTTTCGACATTATCGTTTTCGATATTACAGATTTTATTCAATATTTAAATTTTTTAAACACATTTTAGTTTATAAATCTGACGTTTTTTATTGTGCTCGCATTTCCAAACTTGCAAAGTCACTCAAGTTTGTACCTCAAGTACGTCAAAATAATGTTAGTGCAGCAGGAATTTTTTACTATAATAATGATTTATGCGATTTGATTTTTTAATAAGCAAGCACGAATAAAATTTTGTCAAGTGGGGATCGAAAAGATCGGCCGTTCCAGGAGGGGATGAGAAGAAGAATTATTCTAAAAACGCTCAAAAAACTTATATATTTATAAATAAAATTTTATTTAATTTACCTGAATTTAAACTAAAATTAAACTAAATTTATTTAAATTAATTTCATTTAAACCGAATTTACCACCAATTTATGGAACAATTTTTAATTTTGGCCAAAAAAATTAATAAATTTACCGGGCGCCTTTGGCGGCCGCCAAGAAGTCGTGGGGGATAGATATTTGTGAACCAAATGCTAGGGGAAAATTTTTTTATTAATGCAACTTTTTCAATCCCTGATTTAGATTGCTTCTGTTCTGTTTAAGTAGCGGCAAATCACATAAATCTTTAATGTTAAATTGCAAATTAAAATTGATTAATAAAAAAAAATTTAAAATTAATTTTTATAAAAATTAAATTAAATTTTTCAATAATAAGTTGATTTAAGTTTAAGAAAATTTTATACAACAAAAAGAGGTCAACAACTTAAATTCTATTTTAATGTTTGAAACATTTAGTAATCTTATAATATTACAGTAATTCCTTACAATTTAAAACAAGTTCTTATAAGGTTAGTTCAAATTTTATTTTTTTATACTTAGGGGTATATAAATATGTTCTTAAAAATAAGAATACAAATTAGTATGTTTTTATAATTTTAAAGCAAATATTTTGTTAATATTTTTAATTTACAGTTAAATTATTTAAATTTGCAGCATTGTAAACAATTTATAAGAAATAATAAGAAATCATGTAATTAAATTAAAATATTTTGTATTTAAAATTTTTCTAAATTTTAACTTATTTTTTGTTTAACAGTTCAATAAAAACTACAATTGATATTATATTTATTGTAAACAAAAATTTGTAAAATAGTTATAGTATAATTTCTTAAAATGGTTTTAAAATTAATATTTTAAATAAATTAATTAATAATAATTGGAAGAAATTTGTAAATATTGAAAGATTATAATAAAAATAAAACTAATTATGAAAATTTGGAATTAACTGATGACGATGCTGATATTGAATCAGACAAAGTCGAAAACTTTAAACTATTGTATCATTATCAGAGACTTTGTTTTTCGATCCAAAATTTCAATATACTCCCTCTTAAACATCTTAACTTAATTTGATTTATAGTTTATTTTTTAACACAAAATAATTTCTAAAAGTTTATTTGTTATTTTATCAGAAAGCTAGGATTTGATTTACGTTAAGATTGTACCGGAGGTTTAATTGGGAGGATATTGATATTTTGGATCAAAAAACAAAGTTTCTGATCATTATATAAAAATAAAATTAATTATAATTAATTTGTATTTCTTATTATAACTTTAGTTTAGCTTAAATTATAAATACATGTCCTTAAAAGCTTTAACTCAAATTTTAGAAAAAGGTTTATTACTAGATATAAGAATAAATTCTAAACTGTGAGGAAAAAAGTTAACTATAAAGATGTAAAAAAAGTATTTTTTAAAAGATTAAAAATATAAAATTATCGAGTAATTTATTTTGCTTATAATGAAAATATGAACTTTAAATTTTTAATAATGTTTTATTTTTAATATTTTTGCCATATAAGCTTGGTATAAATAAAATTTTTAACTATATCAAAATTTTCTTATAAATAACGATTTCTCAATCAATTTCTTAATAAACGTTTTACACGACTTCCATAACTTACTACATAATATTATTTAAAAATGTTTTATTGTTAATTACTATATATTAAAAAAAATTTTGTCTTCTCTCTCTCTGTCGGGTTAAACAATGTGAATATATTTTCAAATTTACGAAAAATTTTGCAAATTTGAAAATTAAAATTTTTAGAATTTATTTATTAATAATAATTTTTTCAGATTTTAATAATAATTGTATTGTTTAGAGTAAAACTACGGGTTTTACATAGGGATAGAAAAGGTGATATAGAAGGATTGGTGTTAAAGTTGAAGATTTTCTGCACTACACCAACGAAACAGTTTTAATTAAAATAATTATTAATTAATAGAAAGTTGCAAAAGTAACAACGTATTTTTGTAATTTATTGTATTTATCTCATTTCAAAAGAATTATTTTAATTTAATAGATAGTTCTATTAATAATATATTTAAGAAAAGATTATAACTACAAATAAATGGAATTATTTCAGTCCAAAAATTATATTTTTAAATATATTTTTAATTTTTGTTATACAGTCTAACTTTATTATAAGAAACCTTGTTATATTAATCTTCTTAATATAACAAATTAACAAAAATCTAAAACTATAACAAAAACAGAGTATCAAAGCTATATCTCTAATAATAACTTAACTAGTTATAACAAACCAAACATAAATGTATTTTGTTTAAACTGTAAAATTTAAGTTTTATTAAATAATAAATATAATTCAAATTATATTTTTATATTTTTGTTTAATAAAAAATATTAAAATTTTGAAAATGATATTGTAACATTTATCTAACCAATTAAAAAAACATCTAAATATTTTCTAAACCCAGTAATTAAATAAACTAATAGTTTGTAAACCATTTTTTGTAACATTTTAAAATTTTTTGATAATTAAATTTTATAAATTATTATAATAATCTTTTTATTTATTATACATAAAGTCTTCGCCAAATTTAACTCCTAAGACTAAACACAATTTGTCCAAATGTGCTTTGAAATATTAAGTTAAAATTTTTTTTACAATATTGAAATTGTGGTAAGCACAAAACATAAATACAAATTTTAACTTGGTTTTTTAATGACACAAAAAATTTGTACAGAAAAATTTACAATGTTTATAAAAATTTAAAATAGACAAATTTTTTTATTGCTTAAAATAATTAGATATGAGTAATATTAATTTTTGAAATTTTGACATGGAGCAATTTTTCACTGTGGAGCAATTTTACAAAAATAAAAACAATATCACTGTGACAAATTAAGAAAAATTTATTATAAATTACAATAAATTAATGTGAATTACATTTAAGAGAAAAATAATTTATAAATTCACTTAAAATTTGTTTTTATTTTTAAAATGTATTAGATAGATATTTTAAAATTTTTTTATATTATAACTAGCATTAATATTTATAAATTAAGATAATAAAAACATTTTAAATGAAAACAACCAGGGATATTCACCTTGTATGAATTACAAATATTACATTTATAGAATTGTAGTACTAGTCAAAATTGTTCCATTTTAAAATTTCAAAAAATAAAAGTATAGTAATCTAATTATTTTTAGCAGTAAACAATTTGTATATTTTAAATTTCTTATAAACATGGTAAATTTTTCAGCACAAATTTTATTGTAGCATAAAAAACCAAGTTAAAATTTTAAAATTTATTTTTATGTTTTGTGCTTAGCATAATTCCAAATTTTAATTAGTTGTAAATAATTGGTGCAATTTGGTGGCATATATCTTCTAATAATTTTAAATTTATTACTAATACAGTAATTATCAAAATTTAAATCCCAAACATTTGAATAAATCTAGTAAATAAAATATTTTAATATAATTTTTCTTTTAATTACAGTTTTGATTTTTAGAAAATAAATTATTGTAAACTGAATTGCCTCATTTCCTAACTCAAATTTTTCTGATATAAAACAATGATTTCAAATTCTTTTTATTTTTTAATAATTCAATAATAAGTTTGAAAATTAAGTTCAATAGTATTTAAAATTATTTTTAAACAAATTAATGGCTTTCCAACCATTTACTTCTAATTAATTTCTAATTACATCTAATAGAACAAATACTATAATTAATTTAGTTTATTGACTATAATTACTGATTAAATGTTTTAAATTTTTATAGACACTAATCAATCAATTCATATCAAACATAATCACAACTGGAAAGCTGTAAAACATATGTGAATTTTGTAAATTTTTCAATATGATAAAGACTATCCAAAGTAACAAGAATAAATGAAATTTTTATAATGCTCAATAAATTTTATAACATTTTAAATAATATCTTTAATTTTTGAGCACAAAGATTGATGGACGTGTTGTTAATAGTTTTTGTTATTATAAAATTTATTAACTTCTATGCGATTGCATTGTTGTAAATGTTTGATAACTTCTGTTTATTATTGACGGTGTTTTTCATTAATGACCGAATTAACCAATTAATCTCACAAATTACAATTTCGTTTATTGAATATCAAATAAAATGTAAAGTTTAACTTAAAAAATTTAAAAATATTAAATATTTACAACAATGCAATCGCAAAGAAGTTAATAAAATTAATTAAAAAAAACTATTCAAAACATGTCTATCAGTCTTTGCGCTCGTAAATTACAGAGTTTATCAATAATATAAAATTTCTTGAGCATTAAAAATTTTCATTTTTTTTCTTTTATATAATATAGTTTATATTTTATTATTTTAAACAATAAAAATTTTCCCCGGTACTCAAATAGTCGTATAGTGTGTCGCTCTATATATTATACACTAAATTTTAAAAACTAAATTTTTAAATTAAATTAATAATTTTTTTTTAATTTTATATCAAAATTAACAATTAACAATTAATAAAATAAAAAAATTATCAATTTCGGTAGATTAATCATTTTAATTATAACAATTAATTTAAAATATAAATTATTAATTGACTGTTCTATTATTCCATTTTTAATAAATATAAATTTTAAAAAATTATTTATATATTAATTTTATTAGATTACAGTTTTTAATAATTACGATTAATTGTTTTAAAATTAATTATAAAATAATTTTTTATAAACATAAATATTTTTTATTCTATAAAAACAAGTTATAAAAAATTATGTTAGTATTAAAGTTAATTAATTCACTTTTCAAAACATTATTTATTTATGTAAATAATGCTTTGAATTGTATATTAGTATAATAATTACATTTAATTATTTAATAAATTCACATATGTTTTACGCCTTCTAAGTTTTGATTATATTTGATATGAATGGATTGATTAGTGTCTATAAAAATTTTAAACATTTGAACAGTATTTAAAGTCGATAAACTAAATTAATTATAGTATTTGTTCTATTAGATGTAATTAGAGATAAATTAGAAGTAAATAGTTGGAAAGCTATTAATTTGTTTAAAAAATATTTTAAATACTATTAAACTTAATGTTCAAACTTATTATTGAATTATTAAAAAATGAAAAAAATTTAAATTCATTGTTTTATATTAGAAAATTTTGAGTTAGGAAATGAAGTAATTCAGTTTACTATAATTTATTTTCTAAAAATCAAAACTGTAATAAAAATAATAATTAAATTAAAATATTTTATTTACTAGATTTATTCAACTGTTTGGGATTTAAATTTTGATAATTATTGTATCAGTAATAATTTTGAAATTATTAGTAGATACATGCCACCAAATTGTACTAATTATTTACAATCAATTAAAGTTTTTTGTGCTGAACTTTTAAATAATTATTTAAAAATTTTACTAAACGGGAAAAGATTTGTATTATAATAGTTTAGTAAAAAAAATTTTATTTTTGTAAACTGCAAATGAATATTAATTTTAAATTATTATAAATACGATTTAATTCTAAATTATCATTTAAATTAGTAAAAAAAACTAAAATAAACATTAATAATATATTATTATATTATTAAAATTATAAAATTTTTTGACATCATATAATTTTGTAAGTATAATAATACCTAGTTAAATGTAAAAATACCTAGTTTAATTGAACAGAATTATGTGATGTTTATTATTTAATTAATTTGCATTTTATGGATAAAAATTGTTTGACAAAATTATATTAGCATATTTTTTTGGAAATGTTTGGAATTGTGGCTTAATTAATTTTTGGTGACAATTAAATACTCAAATAAAATCTGTTCGTTATATAAATATTTTATTCGATTTAAGAAATTGTTTTAATTTTATTAATTTTATTATTACTGTTTTACACCTAATAATCCAAAATTCCTATATATATTATTTAATTTAAATCTATTAACAAACTTTATTTAAATTATAATTTAATTTTAGTTAATTTAATGCTCGGTTTGTTTACTGTTTTTGACATTTTATTACAAACTGTAAACCAATTGAAAAAATTTGATAAATTATATAATTGAAAATATAGTTTAATAAATGGGATAAAAAGAACTGATTTAATTGTTCGTTTTTATAAATTTATCTAATTAAAATTTTTACAATTTTTCTGCACTTTAGTTGACAAATAAAATTTAAATTTAAAAAATAATCTAAACTATTAAATAATTTTAATAAATAACATTTAAAAAAATTATCTAATTTTAATTAATAAATTTTTTTAAACATTCAAATTAAAACAAGATTATTAACGTTAAAAATTTATTTTGATTTCAAAATAATTCATTTTATCCGACCGAAATAATAAGATTTTATTAATTTAATAAGTAAGAAATTTTAATTAATAAAAATTACAGTTTAGAATTTATTTATTACCAGTTTATAATTGTAATCTAAAATATTATTTGCAAAGTAGTTTTAAATTTTTTAATTAATATTATATTAATATATTACAAAAATGATTTATAGTGCAACTACATATACATTAATATGGTATTAATAACAATTGTAAAAGTTAATTGTTAAACAAAATATACCACTAAATCTTTTATTATAGTAATCATTTTAGGATCGAGAGTACTTTAACCATTGATTTTGCGGATGGTTATTGTCTAAATTTGTTACATACCATACAATGTTACCCAGTAATGCATGCGAAGGAAGTTAGTGCAGACAAGAGCGACACTGAAAAAGTATTTCTATTATTAAATTTTTCTAGCATTTGCACGGATAACATTTTCTAAAAACGATAGTGATGCATTAGCTTAAATCTGAAAAATTGATATATTTAGTAATCCATGCATTAAATTTATAATATTGTGTTAATATGTAATTAAATATTATATAATTATTACAGTCTAAAGTTATACTTATTATTCAACTTATTTCAATATTGTTATAAATTGGTTAAAAATTAGAAATAATTTTGGATTAAAATTCTAGTTATTTGTAAGTTATATTCGTACAATTGAAAATTTATTATTCTATAATGTTCAAAGTTGCAAAATTTTTTTGTTGTAAATTAAATTTTTAAGTAAATGGTATCAAACACAATTTTTTTAATGTTTTGATGAATATATTAAACTAAACAAAAATTAAATTTTTTTAAAAATTAGAATAGTTAACAAATATATTTTAATAATTAAATTGTAAAATATAATTAAACAATGTTCCATTACGAGTTAAATTGTTAAACTTGTAATTATAAATTTTTATAAAAATAAAATTTTAAAATTCTTTTGGAATACATAATTTAATAATGCGTTAACAAAATAATTATAATATTTTAATCTAACTATGTAATGCTTTATTGTGTCGACCGCAATTTAATCAATCATTATAATTTTAAAAACTATTTATTAAACAAAAAATAATTTTAAAATTTATAGCCGCCAATGGGGGCGTTTAAGGGGGTTTTTACTTAATTATTTTTATTAATTTTAACATAAGAAAAAATAGATTTATTAATTTTAAATATTTGAAATCTTATTACAACTTTTATTTATAATTAAATTACAATGTAAAATATTAACAAAATTTATTAAAGCTTACTAAAATTTTTAATTAAAATTACAGTTTATATTAGTTTATAGAAACTGTAATTTTGTAATAAAAATTTATTTTTTAAATATATTTAAAGTTTTAAAGAAAGACTGTATTTTAAAATTAAATAAAAATTGTGTCTAGAATTCAAAAGTGTATAATATATCAGTTAATTTTTTAATAGTATAAGTAGCAAAAATATTTATACAAAAAACCCCCTATACGTCCCCATTGGCGGCTATAATACAAAAAATTATTTTATTTATTATTAATTGTTTTTAAAAATATTAATCATTATGCAAACTTCCGTCGACACAATAAATTCACTCATAGTAAGCAAATTACAATTAGGACAAACCAAGCAATTTAATATCAAGTTAAAGTTAAATATAACGAACGCATTTCATATTATATTTAATTTTACAGTTTTTTTCTATTTTTATAAATGTATTTATTTTTTTAATTGCAATCACAAAATTTAATTTAATTCAATCGCTCTTTTATTAAATGCAGCTTTAATCTAATAATTTATAATACAAATTTACATTTAAAACAAAATGTTGAAAAAACAATTTAAAAATAAATGTTAGAAAATATACTAGTTACAAAATTATAAAAAAAATAAGTTTGATTTTTAATTCTAAATTTAATATAAATTCTAGTATTATAAGTAATTATAAACTGTTAATCTATCAATTTTCAAACAATACAAATTATACAATCGATTTTATGTAACTATTTCTAGATTTGGATTTATAGCTAAAAATTTTTACACTGTAGAATACCCAAATAATTATTTTTTTATAAATAAAATTATTTAAATTAAAATATTAAATGAATATTACAGTCTAAATTATTTACTCAATTTTTAATATAATTTTATTAAAATAAAATTGAATAGTAATTTAACAAAAATTGAAATTTAAAAATGCTTTTATAATTTCAACATGCATAAACCTTAAAATAACAAAAACATTTCAGATAATTAATAAAGTAAATTACATAATTTTGTTTAATAATATCGGACACTTTGTAAACATATAAAAATTCTAAATAATTATTTTTAGAATATAAAAAATTATTCCAGTTTGAATACAAATTAAATTTCTTATACAAGTTTATAAATAAATTGATTTATTTTTAGAAAAATTATAAACAAATAATAAATTTTTCAAATAATTAAATATATAATACAATAAAATATTTATTTTTATAAAAATAAAATATTTAATTATTATAAAAATTAAAAAATTAAATAAATTTTAAATATTAAAATTGATTACAATTGATTACAAATAAATTGTTTGTAATATTTTATTATTAAGTTTATTTTTTTAAATTTGAGTACATTATTTATAAATTAATAAAATTCTTTAAAATCGAAAAATTTTTTAAAAGTAATTTTTAATTAATTATTAATTATTTTTTATTTATTTAATTATACCAGTCATTTAAAACACAATGCAATAAATAAAAACAAAAATTATAAAAACTCAAGTTTTTATTTGTAATCAGTTTTATTTTATAAATTATGTTTTCAATTAAAATTACAACCTTATTGAAATTTGCTCCAGGTTTAATTTACAAACGTTTTCTCCTTTTCTATGTCAAAAATGTGTAAAAACTGAGCTAACATTTTTACATTAAACGCTTGGTATTTATTAAGAAACTATTAAATTTAATTTTTTTTCAATATAGTTTTGTAAGCTGTAAACTTTTAAACTATGTCCGCATTTAAAAAATAGTAAGTTTTAAAACTAATTAATTTTTTAATAATTTGTGGTAAAATGTTTACCAAATTACTTTTGCAAATTTACATTCGTTCTAAACTAAAAATTTTTGATGTGTTAGCTATTAAATAATTTATCA
>JAQFXP010000939.1:0-23067 GCA_034693685.1 Belba bartosi
GTTCGCAATTGTTCGCATGTAGTCATTTTAAAAAATTACGTTCGCATGTCCCTAACCCCCCCCCCCACCCCACCCCCTAAGAAATAAAATACCACTATACTTATAAATAATTTAATTAAAATTAAACCAATCGTTTAAATCCTGTATTATAAACATGGAATCGACAATAATTTTAGAAATAGTGCTTCAAGTGGTCATGTTGTCGAAGCTAGGTATGATGTCAGCCTGGGGCCGGTGGGAATGCTGGTGGTGTTAGTGGTTCAAAATTCATATTATTTCGTCGTAAAAGTCGTATTTATTCCAAATTTGTTACCAAAACATTGTTATCAAAAGATTAACTTTGATAAATAAGTTATTAATCCCTTAAATTCCTTAAATTATTTAAATGCGAACGTTCTTAATGTCTCTACCCCTCCCCTCCCCCTCGTTCGCAAAAGTTTGCTTTAGGCGACACCCCCCCCTCCCCTCAAGTGCGAACGTAATATGTGAATCACCCCTAACGGATTTTTCTATAAATTAACTTATGCGAGCGTTAATGCAAAAGTGATGTTCAAATGTGATGTCAAAACTCGTGGTATAATATCATGCATCTGATGGCGAGTTTGTATTCGGTTTATCACTTCTGTATCCAAACACATATTTCCAAACGAAATATTGATTTTAGTGAAGAAGTGGTAAAAATGTGGATTAATTTTGCTAAATATGGGTATTATTCAATGGGGATTAAACATCAATTATATATTAATCATTTTAACAATAAAAATAAGAAAACAAATTATAAATAAAAAATATACTAAATTTCAAAATTTATAAAAATGATTGTAAAATTTCTAACTTTTATCTGTTTAATCTTTTCAACTATTTCTAGTTTCAGATAAGAGTCATTTCTATTAAGGTTCTATAAAATTATATATATATATCACTCTTAGGGGTGATTTACATATTAAATTCGCACTTTTTAAGAAATCTAGACCCCCTTTCTCCCTATGTTCGCAATTGTTCGCATGTAGTCATTTTAAAAATTTACGTTAGCATGTTTTTAACACCACCCCACCTCTAAGAAATAAAATAAAATACCAATATATTTATAAATAATTTAATTAAAATTAAACCAATTGTTTAAATCATGTCTTATAAACATAGAATCGACAATAATTTTAGAAATAATTCTGAAGTGGTCATGTTGTCGGAGGTAGGTATGGTGTCAGCGGTGGGACCGATGGTTATGCTGGTAGTGTTGTTGGGGTCGGTGGCCGTGTAGGTTGTGTGGGCGGTGTAACTTTGATAAAAATTAATCACATAAATTATTTAAATGCAAACGTTCTTAAGGTCTCTACCCCCTCCCCCAACTCGTTTGCAAAAGTTCGCTTTGGCCGACACCCCCTCCCTTCAAGTTCGAACGTAATATGTGAATTACCCATTATAAGAAAGTAGAAATAATTTAAAGAATTAAACTGATAAAAGTTAGAAATATTGCTATCAGTTTGAAATTAATGGAAAATAACCAAAAGTTTGATCAAATATTTGAATTCTTTGTTTAACTTTAGAAAATATTTAAGAAAATAATTATTTGATTTCAATAATTTAAATATAAAATTAATTCAATTTTAAGTTAAAATAATAGTGTTTTGTCTGAAGTGATTGAATGTGAAAATAATTATTATTTGGATTTTAATTGCGATTTAAAAACAATATTTTATTTTAAATTATATTACAGTTTGAATAGAATTAAATCTATTTTAAGTAAAAATAATAGTGTTTTATCTGAATATATTTATGGATATTTATATAAAATTGCTAGAATCCGTTTCTAAACAATCAAAACCAAAATGAATATATGAAAAAAATTAAAGTTTTAAATGAACTAATGTTATCAATTCCTGATAAACATAGAATGCTTTATTAAAATTTAAAAAATATTGTAAATAAAAATAACTGTTGAATGGAATGAATAATATTAGCAATAATTTACATTAAAATATTTCCATTGTTATGTGTGTCTCTTCATTTCAATCTAATGATTAAAAAGTCTAGTAGGACTCTTGGCGCCCCTAGAAGACAAAAATAACCTTACTACAGTGCAAATAAATATGCTGCAATTTTGTAAAATTTCTTTCATTCAAATATTCTTTAAATTATATTTAAAAGAAAATTTTAACTTTAACTCAAAAAATAAAAATAAAAACATTGCAAGTCATATTCAGCAGGTATCAAATTTTATTGGCACAAACAGGAATCGTAAAAGTACGAATCAGCCAAAAATTGACACTGATTTTGAAAATATGGATTTATTTCCCTTTAGCATTTGGTCTGCGAAAAGATATTTCCTCTATTTATTGCCGGCCGGCTAAGGCAGGTAACAAATATTTTGGTTTTTTTCGGCCAAATTAAAATATTTTTTCTATATTATAGTGCTAAATCCGGCTTATATTCAGTTAATTTAACTAAATTTAGTTTATATCTAGTTTAAATTAAACAAAATTTTACTATTAATATATAGGTTTTTTGAATGTTTTTGAAAATATTCTTCCCCTGATCCCTCTATGTTTTTAGCCAAAATTTTGGGGAAAATTTTTCCTCTGATTTCCCATTGGATTAAATTTTAATATTATTTACAAAAAAAAATTTATAAATTAAAAACAATATTTTCTATAACAAATTGAATTAATTAAAAATTTATACTGTTAGTTATACTATTAATCTATAAAATAAATTTATATTTTTAAAATGTTTCTAGTGAATAATATTAAAATTTTCAAAACTATATTTAACAATTTTATCTTAAAATTATAATTATAAAAATTTGTTTGTTTAAAAACAGCCAAGGGTTTTCAACTTGTGTGCATAACAAACATTGAAATTTTCTACATGTAGTACTGATTAAAATTAATCTAGGTAATAATTTTGAAAATCAAAAATATACTTATTTATTATATTTTGATATAAACAAAATGCATTACTCATAAGCGGCCGGCAAAAGGTCGAGGGGGGTATTTTTTCTTGGACCAAATGCTAGGGGGGAAAGATAAATTCAAATTTTCAAAATCAGGGGGGATTTTTGTCTGATTTCCTATTCTAGAGATCCCACTAACTGGTGCATTTCTAACCAAGATATTTTTAGAAATTCACAACTAAACTTATTATCAAAAAAATCTTATTGATCATATTCTTCCATCAACCATTTAAGATGCTAAAACAACTATATATTAATATAGGTAACATATTAATAATTCAGCTAGTTTTTACTGAGCAAATTTTATCATGACACAAAAACCAGGTAAACAATAAGAAAATATTGTATTTTTAAATGTGCATAATTTTTAAAAATTTAAAATTATAAGAAATATTTTTGAATATTTTCTTATCATTTCGTATGCTTTTAGAATAATTAAAATTATTTTTAAAAACAATCAACTTTATAAATCTTCAAATAACTTCTTTAAAAAATATTTTAAAACAAATAATAATTTTTTCATAACTTAACTAGAAACAAAAATAATAATATGACTAAAAAACTATTTTATATTAATTTCTATTAAATTTTAGGCAAAAGTTTCTTTATTTTTAAATAAATATTTATTTATTAATTTTATTCATATATTACAGTATATAACAAAATAGAAAATTTTCTTAAATTAATTTAAAAAGTTTGCAAAATAGTAAATAAAAAATCAATTTAGACTAAAGTAGAACTTATTTAACTTAAATTTTGTTAATTGTTTAAAACAAATTACATCGATTTAAAATATAAATATCATAAAAACTCATTTTAAAAAACATTTCAAAACAAAATTGCATAAAATATCGGTTAAAATCCTTATGCTTGACAGTAATGTGTTAAGCAATTACTTACTTTTAATATAATGCAAAAGAAAGTAGCCTTTGTAAAATGCTAACATGCCGCTATAATTCTACTAGACATATACAATGGTAACAGTGCATGTTTTGCAGGATTTACACCAATAACAAAGCAAACCGTTTGTTAGTCTCAAAACTATTCTTTTATTCACCCAAATGTAATAAATTTAACATTTTAGACAATATTTATTAGTGTTAAGAATTCAAAGACAACAAAAAATCAATAACTTAGTGAAACCCTAACTGTTATTCAATGTCGGGAATGCAATCAAAACTGAATATAAAAAATTGAATATTTAGTAAAATTTTTCGCACCACTAAAAATTGCAATAATGAAAGAAGATTTATGTTTTTTCTTATGCAATAGTTCTTAGAAAATAACGAGTATTTCATTTGTGTGCCTATATATAAAGGGGTTATTCATATATCTTGTCGCTCGCGTTTTTTGAATAACTTTTTAATGGCTCATGATAATTTAGTTCTGTTTAAAGAATAAAGTAAAGTTACATTCATATTTTTTTGTACTAGACAAAAAATTTGAACCCGGTCACGTGATTAAGAAATAACATGTACATTCAAAATGCACTAGTTTATTTGAAAACGAAATAAAATAAATCAATTATTTCAATTGGTAATTTAAGAGGAATAATAAAGAAATTAAATGTCGAAAAAATTTTTAAAATCCGACTTCAGGTTCAATTTTTATCATAATTTAAACATTGAAGAAATAGACAATTTATAGACTTTTTTCAACATATTTGACACCCAAAAACATAAATTAATAAATATTTATGTTTTTATTAAAGTCGAATTTTCAATAATCGAAAACTCGAAAACTATTATAAATTAAAAAAATTTAAAAAATTACTTTGTGTAGAATGACTCATAGATTCTAATTATAAACAATTTAATTTAATTTGATAAAATTTTTAAAAATGCCCTATGCTATTTTACGAGATCTGCAACTTTTAAGTTATGATAAAAATTAAACCTGAATTCGGATTTTAAAAATTTTTTCGACATTTAATTCCTTTATTATTTCTCTTAAATTACCAATTGAAATAATTGATCTATTTTATTTTGTTTTCAAATAAACTAGTGCATTTTGAATGTACATGTTATTTCTTAATCACGTGACCGGTTTCAAATTTTTTGTCTAATACAAAAAAATATGAATGTAACATTACTTTATTCTTTAAACAAAACTAAATTATCATGAGCCATTAAAAAGTTATTCAAAAAACGCGAGCGACAAGATATATGAATAACCTCTTTATATAGCGAACAAATAATGTTAACTTATTCTTCACCCAAACAGTGATCCGAATAGTTGTTATTGACTTTGTTTTAGCCAATATTATTACATAATAACCACTGCTATTACCTTTATCAGTGCCATTAATATAATAACTTTAATAATAAATTAAATTTTTATTTGTGAACAAACTATTAATAGATATGATTTCAGACAAGGATTCAGAGCTACAATTGATGGGTTCGAAAGTGAATGAATTGCAAACGATTTTAATTGAAAGAGGACTCGATATCAAACATTCTGTTTATTACTTATTCCACACAATCCTATCGGACAGTCATTGGAAGACATCTATAGCCGTCAACAAAATATTTAAATGTAAGTCTAAATATAACTTTAAATTATACACAATTTATACGTTTACTCGACAGCCATAGAAGCGGTTACTAAAAAGACGTTAGACCAACAAAGAGCACAACAATCGCAAAAATTGCTCAAAAATAGGAAATCAGAACCATATAAGTCAATGGAGACTAAGAGTAAAGAAGATTTAAAATCTCAAAACATATTACAGAATAAATAATTTTTATATGTCACAGATCTAGTTTCTATATAAGCAAATAAACTAGTTAAACTAACTTGTGTGAATTTTAATTTTACTTGATTAGTACTAATGAAACTTTGTAAATTAATTAAGAAGTTTAAAAAAGAGTTTTAAAAATTCAGTTTTGCAAATATATTATATAAATTATTTGTTGGATTTAACTAGCTCATTTGTTGATATAAAAATTGGTTATATCAGGGATCGAGAAGAGGGGTTTAGGCAAAAATCCCCCCTGATTTTGAAGATTTGGATTTATCCCCCCCCCTAGCATTTGGTCCGAGAAAATGTACCCAACTCGACGTTTTGACGGCCTCCGAAGGCTGCCGGCAAATTTTTTAGGTTTTTTGCCCAAAATTAAGTAATTTTCCCTAAATTGGTGCTAAATCCGGTTTATATCCAGTTAATTTAACTAAATTTAGTTTAAATCCAGTTAAATTTGGAAAAATTTCATCATAAATATATGGATTTTTGAGCGTTTTTGGAAAAATCCTCTTTCAGATCCCCCATAGGTTTTTGGCCAAAATTTTAAGAAAATCCCTCCCATGATCCACCTCTGGATTGGCCGACCTTCTCGATCCCTGGTTATATGTTGTATAAAATTTATTATTTAATATAAAATTTGCAAAAATTTCAATCCGGTTTTAAGCTAATGTTAATAACAGAAATTGAGAAGGGAGGGGGTTGACCAAAATTTCCGCCTGATGATAAAAATTTACATTGATCCCTTCTAGCATTTGATATGCATAAAATAACCCCCCGTCAAATTTTACCCCCTTTAGCTTCCGCATAATAATTGTCGTTTTTAAACCAAAATTATGTAATTTTCCCTAAATTAGTGCTAAATTTGTTTTAAAGCAAGGTAAATGAACTAATTTTAATTTAAATCCACTTAAATTGAGAAAATTTTTATCATAAATATATGGAATTTTTGAGGGTTTAAAAAAATCTTTCCCTAATACCCCCTTCCTAAATCGACTGACCTTCTCAATCTCTCGTAAATAACCATTTAATATAAAACCTGTTTTTATGAATAAACCAATCAATAGTTGTTATACTTCGACAATAGTATCATCTCAAATGTCAAATGTTTTGACACCTTTTATGTTAAGCTCTTCTCATATTTCGTCTACACTTCCGGCCACTACTAACTCACCAATGGCTTCAATGTTGGTATTGGCGAAGAACACAACTCCCACTCAAATGACTACAATTAATACTACTTCGACGACCAGTTCTGGTTTTAAAACTTTTGGATCAATTTCTGGGCCATCGATCGAATTGCCGACATTACCGCCGATGCAGACATTGCCAACAGATCTTTCCAGTTGTTTCAATACGAGAACAGTATTTATGAATAAACCGAACAATACTTGTAATAAAGTGTTTAAACGTATTTCACATTTAAAAACTCACGAATCGATTCATACGAATACGAGATTTATTTGCGATTGGAGTGAATGCAGAAAATCATATAAACGTAAAATTACATTGAATGACCACAAACGAGCCGTTCATTTGAAAGAATCTAATTTTCAATGCGATTATAATAATTGCAAAAAACGTTTTTCACAAAAAGCTAATTTAATTAAACACAAAAATATTTTTCACTTTAAACATAGATTTTTTAAATGCAATTTCAAAGACTGCGAAAAACAATTCGCTTATAACTTAGATCTAATTCGTCATAAAAACATACATTTGGGAATCAAACCATTTGTTTGTGATTTCGATAATTGCGGTAAAAGTTTTACTCAAAAACCTTCTTTATTTAAACACAAAAATAGAAAACATTTATTTATAAAAACACACAATTGTTATTATAGTAAATGTAATAAATATTTTGTAAATAATATAGACTTAAAAATACATATAAACAGTATTCACAAAAATCTGTTGTTATATAAATGCAATGAAACTAATTGTACGAAAAGTTATACCAATCGGAATAGTTTTTATAAGCATAAGAAAAAATTCCATAAAAATAATTAAAATTTTAGACGTATTACACTTTACAAAGCTAAAACTATTTTTAATTCAATATTTATTTTCATTTTAAACAACTAGTATTGGCTTTCATATGATCTCCAATACTGGCCTTTATTTTCTATTCACACAAAACTATTGTCATATACTGTAAATGCAATGAAACTACAGTTTACTCCGGTTATAATCACTCTTCTTATTATCACATTTGCTTATAATAACTGCATTATAAGCGGAGTATAATTTAATTGTACGAAACGTTTTAACAATTATTATAGTATTAATAAACCTAAAAATAATTAATCGCATTGCAAAATAATTTTTAATAACAAAATTCTTATAATTTATATTAATTCGTCATAATTTAATCAAATTTATATTAATATTTTTAAATTAACTTTTATTATTTAATATTTTAAAAAACAGTTTGTCTATATTTAACCAAAAATAATTGTAATTTTATTAAATATATACATTATTATCACTATTAATCTTAATTTATTAATCTCACTTTTTACTGTATGACGAGATTTAAAAGCAACTTGTTTAATTTTAATATTTCTGTTTTGAAATATATAATAAATTAACAATACGAAATCTTACAAATCATATAATATATATCGTATAATAAATTCACAAAAATCTATTGTTATATAAATGCAATGAAACTAATAGTACGAAAAGTTTTGATATTTTTTATAATTTTAATGATTATATTCCTGTAATCTAGTGTATTTTAATCGAACTTATATTAATATTTTAAATTTAACTTTTATTTTTTTAAATAAAATAATTTGTTTATTTTCTACCAAGAACTTTTTTAATTAATTCTACTTAAAAACTTAAGTTTAGATTTTTGCAATTTTTTATTAATTAAGAAATACAATATATTGCATTTAAAGTTTGATTTAGAATTTGCAAAATATCAATAAATTAGACTTTAAAAGTAATAAACAGTTAGACATTTCAGTGCAAATTAACAAGCACATAAATAGTTATACAGTATATACTGTATATATTGTATTACCGCTCTCTCACCGCATCCTCTCAACCGTCCGGCGAATGCAAGACTGGACTCAAAATGCTTTGCATTTGAGATCTAAGTCCGGCTGAAGAAAGATAGAGTTACTATCTGAAAATGTACCGAAAATAATAATCAAAAAAGTTATTATTAAAAATACTACAGTTTGTAGTTTACACTGTTGCGACAAGTAAGAATAAATTTCTTATATATTTTAAAATACAATAGAATTAATTATACTTAAATTTAAATTAATCTTGTATATCTCGATTTTTGTGCCAACTTTTTGATAACTGCACGCATTACAAATAAAAAATAAAATTTTTTAGATATTTTAACTCAATTTGAATCATTTTTTATTACATATTTTTATTGATATATTGCAAATTATCAGTCTCACTTTTTACTTAATAATTAGATTAAAAAACTTTATTAAATTTTAAACTATTTCTAATAAAATTGATATTATCTATATAAATTCTTTACAAATAATATGTAAATCAAAATTAATGAAATTTTTTTGATGATAAGTTTAGTAGCGCATCCATCAAACATATCTAGCCTAGAAATACATTCACCAATCAATTCTATTTATTATTTGAGTAATTTTATAACAATCAATATTTTCTCAATTAACTTATTTAATCAATTTATTTATTTTCCCACTCAAACAATTCCAAATTGAATAATAAAAATTTATTTTCTATAAAATTACTCAAATAAATACAAAATTAAAAATTTTGATCTTAAAATTTTTAACCTAACCTTACTTATATACAGTATAATTGAACGCTAAATGTATTTCAGGGATCGAGAAGATCGGCCAATCAAGGGTGGATCAGGGAATGGATTTGTATCAAAATTTTTGCCAAAAACTTAGAGGGGATCAGGGAGAGGAATTTCCCAAAAACGCTCAAAAAACCCATATATTTATGATAAAATTTTTTCCAAATTAATTGGATTTACACCGGATTTAGCATTAATTTAGTAAAAATTTCCTAATTTTGTGCAAAAACATAAAAAATGTGCCGGCCGCCTTAGGACTACATGTGGAGAGGAGTACCTTTTCTCGGACTAAATGCTAGGGGGAGGGAGGAGGGGATAAATCCAAATTTTCAAAATCAGGGGGGATTTTTGCTTGATCCCCCCTTCTCGATCACTGTTGTATTTCTAGCTGAGATATTTTTAAAAATTTACAACTAAACTTATCATAAAAATGTTCTTGATCATATTATTCCATCAACCATTTAAGTAGCTAAAACAACTATATATTAATATAGGTAAAATATGTTTCAAATGTCAAAATACATATTAATATTATATAATTTTATTATTACCGTACACAATTAATCTGTTACTAAAAATATCTTTAAAAAAGTTTATATTTTATTTAAAATAAATATTCAATTATTACAAATTTTTGGCTAAAACAATATTAATTTAATTTTTATAATATTTTGTTGTTATAAAGTTAAAAAAATTTAAAATAAAAGTCAGCATATAAAACTATAATTGTATTCACAACATTAAATTAAATTGTTATATAAGTAAACAGTACTAGGCATAATAATTGATGCAAAATATGCTAGCTTGTTTTGCAGTTTTAATGTTGCAAAACAATGAATATACTGTACTTATGACATTATTTATGCCAATTCAAAAAAAATTTTATATTACATTAATTTTTTTGAAACAATTGACATATCGAACTAAAAATACATAATTAGATATAAAAAAATATTTGATATTTATTTTCAAAATTATCTACATACTTTAAAAAAAATTCTATCATTTTCCGCTAAATATTTTACAAATTATCAAGACATTAAATAATTTTCAAATCAAAGTAACTTTCAATAATTTTCAAAAATTCAAAGCAATACCTCGTTAGCCATAAATAAAAGTTAAAAGCAATTCGAAGATCAGAGCTTTGATAGTAGTCCAGACATTAAATAACAATTAGGGTTTCACTAAGTAAATCACTTATTTTTTTATATTTTTGAAACTTTATAAAAATTGACAGAATTTTGGATTTATGACTATTAATAAAATAGGTGTAATTTTAGGGAACGGATTAACAAACGGATAGCGTTGTCATTGGGTGCATATACTGTTGTATTACTGTATATGTCTGGTGGAAGTGTTACGGCATATTAGCAATTTACAAAGTCTACTCGTTTGTACAAATTTGTACTTGCACACATTACTGTCAAACATGAAAACGCCAAATGAAAGAAGAGTTATGTTATGTTTTTTATAAATAATAGTTCTGAGAAAATAAAGAGTATTTCAATTGTGTTTCTATATATATGATGGTTGTGTTGCATCAACAGTCGACATTCTTACATAAAAACAGTGCTATTACTGTTAACAGTGTCAGTGCCAACACTATAATAACTTTAATAATAAGTTGAACTTCTATTTGTAAAAATCTTTTTAATAGCTATTAATTCAGAAATGGATTCAGAGTCACAATCGATTGGTTTGAAAATGAATAAATTGCAAACGATTTTAACCGAAGGTGTACTCGATCTCAGCCTACGGAAGCCATCCATAGCCGCCAACAATATATTCAAATGTAAGTCAATTTCTTTCTTAACTTTAAATCATAATTAAATGAATTCTTTTACACAATTTATATCTTTACTGGAAGTTATAGAAGTAGTTAGTATTGAGATGTTAGGCCAACAAAGAGGACAAAAATCGAAAAATTTGCACAAAAATAGTAAATTAGAAACAAATAAGTCGATGTCGTCTAAGAGTAAACACGATTTTTATTCTTATAACATATCACAGAATCCATATAACTCGGAAAATGTAGCTTAGCTTAAAACTGTTTTCTTAAAGTTTTATCTATCTTTAAATGAGCTATTTTTGGTTATTTAAATGTATTATTATAACCGTAATAAACCTAAAACATATAATAAAAATTCTGAATTAATTGATAAAGGTGACGACAAAGACTCTGAATCAGACAAATTCAAACAATTTAAGTTAGACTAATTTATCAATATACCTGTATATAATAAAACTAATTATAATTAATTAATTTGTGCCACTTAGTATAGTTTAAATTTACCACGCTTTTTAAGAACATGTTCTAAACTCTGAGGAATCAATATGATAATAAACGAAAACTCTTTTTAAATAATTTTCAATAAAATTCCAGTGTGCGGATTTATTATATAAAATATTTACTTGGTTTAACTGGCTCAATTGGTTTAAGAACTGGTTAGGTATTGTATAAAATTTATTATTTAAAATTATAGTTTAGCAAGCTAGAGTACGAAACAGTGTAATATGTGTTTATAAATAACTTAAATAATATTTTCTATACTTCAACAATAGTGTCATCAGAAGTGCCCATTGGTTCGGCACCTATTGTGTTGAGCTCTTCTCACATTTTATCTACACTTCCGGCCACTACTAACTCACCAATGGCTTCAATGTTGGTGTTGGCGAAGAACACAACTCCCACTCAAATGACTACAATTAATACTACTTCGACGACCAGTTCTGGATTTAGTAATTTTGGATTGACTTCTGGGCCATCGATCGAATTATCACCGATGCAGTCATTGCAGACAGAGCTCTTCAATTGTTTCAATGTGAGGCCAATGTTTATGAATAACCCAAACAATAGTTGCAATAAAGAGTTTAAACAATTATCTCAATTAAAAAATCGCGAATCGATTCATACGAATACGAGATTTATCTGCGATTGGAGTGAATGCGAAAAATCATATTCACGTAAACAGACATTGAATGACCACAAACGAGCCGTTCATTTGAAAGAATCTAATTTTCAATGCGATTATAATAATTGCAAAAAACGTTTTTCACAAAAAGCTAATTTAATTAAACACAAAAATATTTTTCACTTTAAACATAGATTTTTTAAATGCAATTTCAAAGACTGCGAAAAACAATTCGTTTATAACTTAGATCTAATCCGTCACAAAAGCATACATTTTTGAATCAAACCATTTGTTTGTGATTTAGATGATTGCGGAAAAAGTTTTACTCAAAAATACAATTTAATTGTTCACAAGAACAGATGTCATTTATTTATAAAAACACATAAATGTAATTATAGTAAATGTATTAAATGTTTTGCCACTAATATTGAACTTAAAAGACATATAAACAGTATTCACACAAAACTATTGTTATATAAATGCAATGAAACTAATTGTACGAAAAGTTATACAAATTTGAATAGTTTTAATAAGCACAAGAAAAATTTACATAAAAATAAATAAAATTTTAGACGTATTACACTTTTCAAAGCTAAAACTATTTTTAATTCAATATTTATTTTCATGTTAAACATCTAGTATTTACTTTCATATGATCTCCAATACTGGCCTTTATATTTTATTCACACAAAACTATTGTCATATACTGTAAATGCAATGAAACTACAGTTTACTCCGGCTATAATCACATTTTTTATTATTACATTTGCTTATAATAACTGCAGTATAAGCGGAGTATAATTTAATTGTACGAAACATTTTAACAATTATTATAGTATTAATAAACCTAAAAATAATTAATTGCATTGCAAAATAATTTTTAATAACGAAATTATTATAATTTATATTAATTCGTCATAATTTAATCAAACTTACACTGTTTTTGTATTGATTTTGGAAACTTCCAGATTAATTTTGGAAGCACTGGTCGACTTTCAGAATATATTTGGAAATTTAAACTTTTAATTTGGAAATACACACAAATCACGTCTATGACAAAAAATTGATACAAAAATGACATTAGATTTAAAATTAATTTTATTAATCAGAATTAAGGCAAAACATATTAACTCTCAATTATTTCTTTTCGAAGACATTTACTAATGTATGTTTTCATGTGTTTAACATAATTAAAACAATGTTGAGGACTAATGAGAGAAGAGGTGCTATGAACAGCGGCGTAGAGCTGATCTTCATTTGTCGGTTCACTCTTTCTTATCATTCGTTTCCATTGACTAAAAAGTTCTTCAATCGGATCGAGAAATGGTGAGTATGGCGGCAAAAATACGGCGTTGTGTCCATGGGCCTGAATTAAATTTGCCACATCTTCGGTGTGATGGAACCTTACGTTGTCCATCACTAAGTAGGCCCCAGTAATGCCGTTTTCGGAGAAATGCTGAAAAAGTTGAGCTAAATATCCGGAAAAGTGATCGCTATTGTAGGGCCGGTCTTGTATCTCAAATAAGAATAGTGACAATTCATTCATTGCAGCACAAATAGAGTAGTTTCGGCTCTGAATTGATTTTACTCGTTTGTAAGCTTTCAAACCTTTCACCGCTCGTCCAGAACTACGACGCAACCAGACTTGAACGCCCATTTCGTCTATGAAAAATATCTTTTCCATATCCACCATAATTTGATTGAATTTGATTGCATATTCAAATCGCTTATTAATTACTTCGGTAGAGTTTCGGGCCTCCGGAACAATATTTACTCGTTTGAAAGAGTAATGAAACTCTCGCAAAGCCTTATCAACAGTACTTAGGGATAGACTCTCAAAGTTTTCAAATGTTTCGATACATTTGAGCCGCAATTGATCCAATGTTAGAGTGCAGTCTAGATCAATCCAATCGCATATCATCTCTTTTTGAGTATCGCTCAGAAGTTGTTTTCGATGTCCAGTTGTCTTCTTCTCTGATGATCCACTCTTCTGATACGTTCGGTATATCTGTGACGCCGTCTTCGCTTTAACGTCAAACATTACCGCCACTTCTCTCGGCTGTAATCCACTATTCATTTTATTTATTATTAAAGATCGCAATTCATTGCTTATTTTTTGATTAACTCTTTTTTGATTTGTAATTGGATTTAAGACGATTTCCATTTTGAAACAAAAATATTATTTTACTTTAATATAAATATTTAAAAATATTTAAACAATTACTCAATTGTTTTATTACTAAATACTGTTTTAAAAATTTTTGTCATAGACGTGATTTGTGTGTATTTCCAAATTAAAAGTTTAAATTTCCAAATATATTCTGGAAGTCGACCAGTGTTTCCAAAATTAATCTGGAAGTTTCCAAAATCAATACAAAAACAGTGTATATTAATATTTTTAAATTAACTTTTATTATTTAATTTTTTATGATTATATTCCTGTAATTTCGTGTATTTTAATCAAACTTATATTAATATTTTAAAATTAACTATTATTTTTTTAAATAAAAAAATTTGTCTATTTTTTACCAAGAATTTTTTTTATTAATTCTTTTTAAAAACTTAAGTTTAGATTTTTGCAATTTTTTATTAATTATGAAATACAATAGAATTAATTCTATTTAAATTTTAATTAATCTTGCATATCTCGATTTTTGTGCCAACATTTTGACAACTGGACGCATCACAAATAAAAAATAAAATTTTTTAGATCTTTTAACTCAATTTGATTCATTTTTTATTATATATTTATTGATAAATTGCAAATTATCAGTCTTACTTTTTACTTAATAATTAGATTTAAATAAACTTTATAAAATTTTAAACTGTTTCTAATAAAATTGATATTATCTATATAAATTTTTTACAAATAATATGTAAATCAAAATTAATGAAATTTTTTTGATAATAAGTTTAGTAACGCATCCATCAAACATATCTAGCCTAGAAATACATTCACCGATCAATTTTATTTTGGATTTATTATTTGAGTATTTTATAACAATCAATATTTTCTCAATTAACTTATTTAATCAATTTATTTATTTTCCCATTCAAACAATTACAAATTGAATAATAAAAATTATTTACTATAAAATTACTCAAATAAATTCAATGTTAAAAATCTTGATCTTAAAATTTTTAACCTATCCTTACTTATATATAATTAAACGGTAAATGTATTTCAGAGATTAAGAAGGTCGGCCAATCAAGGGTGGATCAGGGAAAGGATTTGTATAAAAATTTTGGCCAAAAACCTAGGGGGGATCAGGTAGGAGATTTTTCCAAAAACGCTCAAAAAACCCATATATTTATGATAAAATTTTTCCAAATTAATTGAATTTAAACAGGATTTAAACTATATTTAGTTAAAATACCTGGATTTACACCGGATTTAGCATCAATTTAGTGAAAATTTTCTCATTTTTGGCAAAAACATAAAAAAATGTACGGCCGGCAAAATGTGGAGAGGAGTACCTTTTCTCGGACCAAATGCTACGGGGGTAAGGGGGGGGATAAATCCAAATTTTTAAAATCAGGGGGATTTTTGCTTAATCCCCCCTTTTTGATCCCTGTTGTATTTCTAACCGAGATATTTTTAAAAATTTACAACTAAACTTATAATAAAATTTTCTTGATCATATTATTCCATCAACCATTTAAGATGCTAAAACAACTATATATTAATATAGGTAAGATATGTTTCAAATGTCAAAATACATATTAATATTACTTAATTTTATTATTACCGTACTCAATTAATCTGTTACTAAAAATATCTTAACAAATGGTTATATTTTATTTAAAATAAATATTCAATTAACACAAAATTTCTTGCTAAAACAATATTAATTTAATTTCTATAATATTTTGTTGTTATAAAGTTAAACAATTTAAAATAAAAGTCAGCATATAAAACTATAATTGTATTCACAACATTAAATTAAATTGTTATATAAGTAAACTGTACTAGGCATAATAATTAATGCAAAATATGCTAGCTTGTTTTGCAGTTTTAATGTTGCAAAACAAAGATTATACTTATAACATCATTTATGCCAATTCAAAAAAAATTTTATATTACATTAATTTTTTTGAAACAATTGACATATCGAACCGAAAATACATAATTAGATATAAAAAAATATTTAATATTTATTTTAAAAATTATCTACATACTTTAAAAGATTTTTCTATTATTTTCCGCTAAATATTTTACAAATTATCAAGACATTAAGTAATTTTCAAATCAAAGTAACTTTCAATAATTTTCAAAAATTCAAAGCAATACCTTGTTAGCCATAAATAAAAGTTAAAAGCAATTCGAAGATCAGAGCTTTGATAGTAGTCCAGACATTGAATAACAATTAAGGTTTCACTAAATAATTCACTTATTTCTTTGTACGGTATTTTTGAAACTAATAAAAATTGACAGAATTTTGGATTTATGACTATTAAGAGAATAGGTGTAATTTTAGGGAACGGATTAACAAACGGATAGCGTTGTCATTGGGTGCATATACTGTTGTATTACTGTATATGTCTGGTGGAAGTGTAGCGGCATATTAGAAATTTACAAAGTCTACTCGTTTGTACAAATTTGTACTTGCACACATTACTGTAAAACATGAAAACGCCGAATGAAAGAAGAGTTATGTTTTGTTTTTTATAAATAATAGTTCTGAGAAAATAAAGAGTATTTCAATTGTGTTTCTATATATATATTAATATTTTGAAAAAATTTATTTTTTTATTTAAGTAAACGGACGAACATTTATTTCAACGGATGATGCAATAACTTATAAAAAGTTGAAAATCAAACAATGCATTTATGATGAAGCCTCATCATCTTTACACTCCAACTGGCCTAAATCCATCTCGCCAATATGCATTTGGTACAAAAATAAATGCATTTCGCCTAAACTATTTCTGAGTTAATCCAAACATATCTTTTGATATCTCTTCTTTCAAATTCTTTTGATATGATTACTTTTTATATAAGAAAACTTTTATACTGATTTAAACTGTTATAATTTTAATCAAAAAACTTGTAGTATAATGAACACCTATAAATTTATAATGATTACAGCTCAAATATAATGTATTAATTTAATGCAAAGTTTAATATAAAACTATTCTTAAAAAATGAACAGTTTAACGAACAATCCTTTATATGGAACAATTTATGGAGAAAAATTCATTTCATTATACTGGCTTTTTATTATAATTCTATTTTTATTTTTCAAAATAATTTTAATTTCTTATTTTGTGTATAAATCAAGATTTTATAAATTGGTTTGTCGAAATGCATTAAAATCGGCTATTGGCGAAATGCATATTGGCCAAAAGGATTTGGCGACTTGCATTTGGCGAAAAGGATTTAGGCCAGTTGTGGGGTTATCTTCATCATAACCTATGAATCATAAGTTACGATTCAAAGGTTATGGTATAAAAATATGAAACTTTAAAACAGTTATTAAATAAATTGAATTAAGAGTGAAAGGGGTAGCTTTTGTACTTATATATAGCGACTAAACAATAAGTTAAGTCTTCACCAAAACGTTGATGCAAGTGGTTGTGTTGCATAACAACAGTCGACATTCTTACATAAAAACAGTGCTATTACTGTTAACAATGTCAGTGCCAAAGCTATAATAACTTTAATAATAAGTTAAACTTCTATTTTTGAAAAACTTATTAATAGCTATTAATTCAGAAATGGATTCAGAGTCACAATCGATTGGTTCAAAAGTGAATGAATTGCAAACAATTTTAACCGAAGGAGTACTCGATCTCAGCCTACGGAAGCCATCCATAGCCGCCAACAATATATTCAAATGTAAGTCAATTTGTTTCTTAACTTTAAATCATAATTAAATGAATTCTTTTACACTATTTATACCTTTACAGGAAGTTATAAAAGAAGTTAGTATTGAGATGTTAGGCCAACAATAATAAAACTAAAACAAATGATAAAAATTCTGAATTAATTGATAAAAGTGAAGACAAAGACATTGAATCAGATAAATTCAGACAATTTTAGTTAGACTAATTTATCAATATACTTGTACATAATAAAACTAATTATATTTAATTAATTTATGCCACTTAGTATAGTTTAAATTTACAACGCTTTTTAAGAACATGTTCTAAACTGTGCGGAATTACAGTAATTATTTATTACTAATAAAGTATTGAACTTCTGCTAAATTATTATCAGACAAATTGTTGCAGTTTCATTTTATGTAAAAACATGTGATTTTGCTATAAAATTTTAAAACATTTTATAGTTTAAAATATATTGACAAAATTGGATTAAAAATAGTATTGATTTATTGTATAGAAGGCTCTAAAATTAAATAATAATAAAAGAATTTTGATAAAAATTGACTTGATAAAAATGGGTTTAATTTAACATTAGGTAAATATGAAATGGTTTATGGTTTTTGAAATTGAGGGAAAGTATCGAAATTGTGTCAGAAAAGGATGCGAAGTAGAAACGGAAGTAGAATGTATTTAAACTTTTTTTAAGTTTATCAATATGATAATAAACGAAAACTATTTTTAAATAATTTTCAATAAAATTCCAGTGTGAGGATTTATTATATAAAATATTTACTGAGTTTAACTAGCTCAATTGGTTTAAGAACTGGTTAGGTGTTGTATAAAATTTATTATTAAAAATTATAGTTTAGCAAGCTAGAGTACGAAACAGTGTAATATGAGACAAGTGTTTATGAATAACTTAAATAATACTTTCTATACTTCAACAATAGTGTCATCAGAAGTGCTCACTGGTTCGGCACCTATTGTTTTGAGCTCTTCTCACATTTCATCTACACTTCCGGCCAATACTAACTCAACAATGGCTTCAATGTTGGTGTTGGCGAAGAACACATCTCCCACTCAAATGACTACAATTAATACTACTTCGACGACCAGTTCTGGATTAAGTACTTTTGGATTGACTTCTGGGCCTGCGATCGAATTATCACCGCTGCAGTCATTGCAGTCAGAGCTCTTCAATTGTTCCAATGTGAGGCCAATGTTTATGAATAACCCAAACAATAGTTGCAATAAAGTGTTTAAACAATTATCTCAATTAAAAACTCATGAATCGATTTATACAAATACGAGATTTATCTGCGATTGGAGTGAATGCAGAAAATCATATTCACATAAATATACATTGAATTTACACAAACGAGCCGTTCATTTGAAAGAATCTAATTTTCAATGCAATTATAATAATTGCAAAAAACGTTTTTTACAAAAATATCATTTAATTCGACACAAAAATTTTATTCACTTTAAACATAAATTTTTTAAATGCAATTTCAAAGACTGCGGAAAACAATTCGGTTATGAATTAAATCTAATTCGTCACAAAGGCATACATTTTGGAATCAAACCATTTGTTTGTGATTTAGATGATTGCGAAAAAAGTTTTACTCGAAAATACAATTTAATTGCTCACAAGAACAGATGTCATTTATTTATAAAAACACATAAATGTAATTATAGTAAATGTAATAAATGTTTTGCCACTAATATTGAACTTAAAAGACATATAAACAGTATTCACACAAAACTATTGTCATATAAATGCAATGAAACTAATTGTACGAAAAGTTATTATAATTATAGTAGTCTTTACAATCATAAGAAAAAATGTCCTAAAATTAAATAAAACTTTAGAATTCTTACACATTTTTTATACATCATACAAAATAATTTTATATAATACAAAGCTAAAATTATTTTAAAATTAATATCTATTTCATTTTAAACAACTAAAGTTGGCTTTGATATCCTTTAACATAATGGCCTTTATTTTCTTATCAAATAGTATTTACTCAAAATTATTTTTATATAAACGCAATGAAACTAATTGTTCGAAAAGATTAAATTGTTTATATAATTATTATAATAGTCTTAACAAACATAAGACTATAATTCATAAAATAATTAAACGCATTACACAATGATTTTTAATAAATATATTCTTATAATTTATTTTAATCAGTAATATTGTAATCAAACTTATATTATATCAAATCTATAAATTATATAATTATCATATATTAATACAGTAAAAATACATTGTCTTTCACTTCACCTATGACTTTCATCAACACCTCTATCTTCCAGAATATGTTTTATATTATCTAAAAAGTGTTTCATTGAAACAGAGCTTTGAATACACTTTGAGTTGTTGTTTGTTTTAATGCTATATTTGTAAACAAAACAATACAATCTTTAAATAAATATCAAAACTAGTTATAAACTATAATAACTAATTAATTATTAATTAACTATAGTTTTTTATTGTGTTAGTTTCTGAGAGCGAGGAAAAGAGATTATAGCCAAAATAGTTTTGAAATTAAAAACATGTAAAAAACATAGATTTTTATTTATTAAAAAAAAATTAAATTAAATAATTTATTTAATTCAGTAAATTTGATGAGAATTTAGTTCTTTACTATTAATATAATTAAAATTTTAGAATTATATAAAGAAACAAATTATTAAACAAGAATATATCTTGGTACATTTTTGGTTTCTTATTAAAATAAATAAAATACTGTATGTTCCGAAAGTAAATCTTGTTTTTTAAAAGAGCTAGCGCGCGCGTTTGTTAAGTCTTTGATAATAGAACAGTGGTTCATATGGTACTTTGATATATACCTGAAATGAATGTAATGTCCGATTTGATAATAATTCTTAAGATTTAAAATGAAAGACATTAAAAGACAAGTTATAGCAAAAAAACTTTTGCATTTTTATAAAAAAATATATCAAATTTTGATAAAAAGTTGACAATAAAACTCTTCGTATCTGATGGTGAAAAGTATGACACCATTTGTAAATTAATAATTAGATTTGAAACTACTGGAACAGTTAAGTTTAAGAAGAATACGGGCAGTAAATGCACAACAACTACCAAAATAAATATTAGAAAAGTTAAGAAACATTTTGAAAATTTGAACATTACTGTGAGATAAGTGGCCAAAGATCTTAAGATATCTTCAATTACTGTACCACTCATTGATAGACTTAATTCAAAACAAGATGTACTCTTTTGGCTGTATTTTGCTGCAATTAACTACAAGAAAAGTGTTTAGAATTGGATCAAATCAAAAGCCATATCATTTGTATCAAAAATTTAAAACTTAGCTAACGTTCCTCAGGCCCGGCCTAATAAGAAATTTTGAGTTTTTTATGAGAAAAACTACAGTTTGAGATCTAATATATCAAATGGAATCAAAAAAATTTGTCGGATATGGAATAACATAAGTAAAACTATGGCTCAAACACATGCAAAAGCTCTCATGAGGAATGTCCGACAAAGACTTCGCCAAATAAGTGATAATGTAGTCTTAGCGCATTATAAACTTAATGATCAATTCTGTATATATAGTAGGTTTTATGATTAAATTTTTAAAACTCCTGGTTAAATACTTTTCTTTTGGTTAAAAAAAATAAAAAACAAGAATTACTTTCGGAACAAATAATTTATATTAAAATTGATATTATCTAAAATATTAAAACATTTTATATAATTTAAAAATAATATGTAAATCATAAACAAAAAGATTTTTTAAAATTATAAATTTAGCAGCGCATCCCTAAAAAATATCTCGGCTAGAAATATTTACCAATTAATTCTATTTGGCTTTAACATTGTGGACTTATTATTATTTGAGTAATTTTATAACAATCAATATTTTATCAATCAACTAATTTAGTCAATTTATTTATTTTCAAACTCAATCAAGTACTGATTGCTTGTTTAAAATTTAATTACTATATAATAACTTAAATAAATAAAAAATTAATAATCTTAACATAAACTTATTTACTATGACTACTTGTAATGTTGCGAAATAAAGATAGTCATCATAACATCATTTATGCCAATTCGAAAAACAATTTTATATTACATTAATTCTTAACAAATAAATATTTTTTAATAAAGATAACAAAATAAAAATGCGTAATTAGATACAAAACAATATTTGATATTTATTTACATATTTCAATAAAAATTTTGTCTATTACTTTCGGCTAATTTGTTTAAAATATCATTGATTTGTAATTTTGATTTACAAAAATTCAGAGCAATATTAAGCTGAATAACAATTAAGGTTTCACTGAGTTTTTCGCTTTTTTCTTAGAAGTTTTAAAACTTATAAAAATTGTCAGAAATTTAAATTTATGACTATTATGTGAATAGGAGAATAAATGTGATTTAAAAAAGGAACGGATTAACAAACGAATAGAGTTGTCATTAGGGGTAAATACTAAGAAATATAAATGGTTATATTACTGTATATGTCTAGTAGAAGTTTAGCGGCATTTTAGAAATTTTCAAGGTGTATACACGTTTGTACTTGCACACATTACTGTCAAACACAAAAAAGCTGATTGAAAGAAGAGTTACGTTATGTTTTTTTAAACAATTGTTTTAATGCAATAAAAAGTATTTCAAATGTGTGTCTATAGTCTCAATATATACAGCCGTTCTCAGAACTAACTTTATTGCTTAAAACGAAACAATTAAAGAATCTTTGATTATTTCTTTCTAAATTTATTATTGCAACTATGGAATTTCTTTACGGATATACTATAAAAATATTTTTGAAAA
>JAQFXP010000940.1:0-23050 GCA_034693685.1 Belba bartosi
GCTCTCTCACTCTCTCTCTCTCTCTCTTTCTCTCTCTCTCTCTTTCTCTCTCTCTCTCTTTCTCTCTCTTTATAATTGGATAAATTAGTGGTGATTTAAAGACATTTTAGAATTAAAAATAAAACATTTTTATTTTTGTTAAATTTATATTTTTAGTCGTAATTTGTTGTCAAAATTACTATTGCATCACAAATATAAGAGAAATGAGACTCACGCCTAAGCGTACTTATTATTTATTTGAGTAATTTTATAGTATACTTTTAATGCGTTGTACTATGTGACGACAATATACATACATAAGCTATGTACATTATTAATCAATAAAAATATATAAAATTTAAATTCAGCGCTAATATATCGATACATCAATATAACTTTACTTTAAAGTTAGTCCTCTATTTAATTTGATTTACTCATTCAGTCCTACAAATATAATGTGATTCTCATAATAAATATTTTTTTAAATTTATGTTTTGTAATTTTTAAAAAATATTAATTATTTTTATTACTAATAATATTTTGCCATTTAATGAGGAAAAAACTTTTGACAAGGAAAAGTAAGGAATTTAAATAACTAATCTTTTAATCAATAAAAGTTTAATTAATGTTTTATAAATTAATAATATTATTAATAAAACAATTTTATATATTTAAATAATAATCAAAAAAATGTTTTGATTATTAAATGGGATTTAATTTAATTAATTAATTTATATTTAATTTTAACTTAATTATATTTAATTAATAATTAAAAATAATAATCACAAATTGTCAAAAAAATTTAAATTTTAAAGTTATTTTTAAAAAAAATTAAATATTTTATATATTTAGATAATTCGAGCTGTATATACTTAAGAATTTATTTTTATAAATTAAATTTTTATTTCAACAATTAAGCAATATTTTACTAATTATTTATATATTTAAACATTTTAAAAATTATTATTATTATTGCTATATAATTAGCAATAAAATATACAATTTCACATAAAAAAATTATAATAGTTAAAAAATAACCAAGAAACAAACAATAAATTGGTCCATTAATTAATTTATCCAGGGTTATTATATTTTTTATTTTGTTTATATTTATTAATTTATTTAATTCTTGATTATCTCTATTTCCAATAATTTTATTCATTATTTGATAAAACAATAAAAACTGATTTGAAATTCCATTTTCAACAAACGTTTTTAACCTAAAAATTGATTAAATTAAAAAAAATTATTTAATTAAATATTTACAAAAATTTTAATTTTACACATTTACATTTTATATAATTGTTTGTAATGCGAATGATTTTTATGTATATATGAGTACCAGAATTGTTGAATATATCTATTGTTTGATTCCATTAAATTTAAATTTGGAAAAAATGTTTTCACTTTTTGCGCAAAAAACGAACTTGTAAGAATAACAATTTTTTTATTTAAAATATTTTTTATCGTGTTAATTTTTAAAGCAAACATCGGATCTAAACTATCAATGTTTATATCATTTTCATATTTTATTAATCTTTTGTTTAATATTTTATAAATATTTGGTTTAAATTCTTTTATGTTTTCTAAACTTTCTTTTCCGACTGCAGTGAGTTTGGGATTATTCACAATATCTTCTAATGTTTCGACAGTTAGTATAGGTTTGTATTGAAAATATATTTTTAACAATAAACTGGTGTAAGAATAGGTTAGAATAGCTGAACATATTATCCAAAAACTTAGCAAAATATGAATTTGAAGTAAATTATTTTTTACTTTTTTAACAACTGATTGTTTAATTCTATAAAAATAATTTGTCGATTGATTAATAAGATATTGATATAAATAAAATATGTGCCTAAATATTGACAAATTTGATATGCTTAATAATTTTAACAATATGGCAATTACAAATAGTAAACAATTAAATGTTATCCACACCTATTTAATAAATAATTTATAAAAAATTTATCATTAATATTTAATAATTAATTATATTACCGAAATTGAAAATAATTTTAAATATGATATTAATGATGAATTATTTTGATAGGTTAAAGCACTCAATATTACAGTTCCATATTGTTGCATTAGTGATATATAACCACTAAATTTCAAGGTATTTTCAATTAAGTCTGGTGTAAACAAACACAAAACATTCTAAATAAAAATTTAATTAATTTTATAAATATTCTTTAATGTTATATTTTAAAAATAAAACACACATTTAATTTTTTGCAATCGGCATCTACAATTTTAACAACCAACAATAATTTATTAACCGCATAATTTATAATATCTAAAAAATAACTACAATATATTCCACCTGTCTATGTAATCAATTTAAATAATTTAAATTAATATAACTTTTAATAATCATTATTATAAATATTAATAATTTGTAAATACATACCAATTGTGGCACAATGAGTTCACCCGAGCTTGTCTGATTTTTACAACATGATAATATTGTTCCTGGTATATAAAGTTTGACTTTAGTCATAGTTTTTACAGTTTCAATAATATCAAATATATTAGCCATAATTAAAATTTAAAAAATTTAATAAAATTGATTTTTATTGCAAGCTGATTATTTTTAAATTTAATTAATTTAATTATTTTAAACTTTAGAGCTATTAAATATATATTAAATTATTAAAACATTTTACATATGCAAAAGTTACATTGTAATATAAACTTCACTTGTTTGTCTCTTTAAACTTAATATTAAAATAAATTTATATGGATATATTGTTTGACAATTTAATTAAAATTGATATTTATTTATCAATAAATAAATTTCAAAAATTAAATATTATAAAATTTATAGCATGATATCAATGATATCAAGCATTAAATGATATCAAGCTTAATAACATTAAAATCAAGCACTAATAATAATATATAAATTTTAACATGACGTTTAAGTGTCACTTTTGCATATGATTGTCGTCTAAATTTAACAAAATATAAATTTACTTTATATTTAAACTAAATACAATTAATAATAATTTTCTTTAATTAAAAAATTATATATTAAGTAGTTTTATATATTTTTAAATTGATAATCAATAAATGTTTTATATATATTTTATAAAATAAATTTCATATTAATTAACTTGTTGTTTGTAATATATAAAACATTATAATTTTTTATTTTAAAAGTTATTGTTAAATTAGCTTTATAAAAATCATTATTCTTGTTAATTTTTTTCATAAATAATGTAATTTTTATATTTATTTTATTTAATTGTTAGTAAAAACAATTAATTTTTATGTAGTAATAAAATTTAAAATAATTTCTTTAATAATATTATCGGTTTAATAAAAAAAAATAAAAACTATCTATTTATCGAATAAATTTTAATAAATTACAATAAAACCCGAAACGACGCCTAGAAATAAGAGAACGAAATACGTTGTACACAGATTTGGCAACGAGCGCGTTTGGCAGTATATTCATAATACAGATATCGCGAAAGTCAGCCGATCCAAGGGAGATCAGGGGAGGAATTTTTTTTTCAAAATTTTGGCCAAAAACCTAGAAGGGATCAGGGAGGGAATTTTTCCAAAAACGCTCAAAAAACCTATATATTTGTGATAAAATTGTGCCTAATTTAACTAGATTTAAACTGGATTTAAACTAAATTTAGCTAAATTAACTGGATTTAAACCGGATTTAACACCAAAATAAGGAAAATTTTCTAACTTTGGGCAAAAAACTCAAAAAATTTGCCGGTCGCTTTTAATGCAAATATTTTCCGCAATTAAATTGTTTTAAATAAATTGTATGTTTGTATCAATTCAATTTAGTTTTTTATGAATATGATTTTCCGCATTCACTACAATCGCAGATAATCTCGTATTCGTATAAATCGCGATTCGTGAGTTTTCAAATGAGATAATTGTTTAAACACTTTAATGTAGTTATTATAACAACATTTGATAACTACATTTGCCTTCTATTAATAGTAATGGATTTGTTCAGTTTTTATAGCATTAAACTGAAATTTGTGTAAACATTAAAGATATTAGGGGTGATTTACATATTACGTTTGCATTTTTTTTATAAAATCTGGACCCCCTCCCCTCTCTATGTTCGCAATTGTCCGCATGTAATCATTTTAAAAAATTACGTTTGCATGTCCCTAACCCCCCTCCACCACCTAAGAAATAAAATAAAATAACACTATATTTATAAATAATTTAATTAAAATCAAACCAATCGTATAAATCATGTATTATAAACATAAAATCGAAACTAATTTTAGAAATAGTGCTGAAGTGGTCATGTTGTCGAAGGTAGGTATAGTGTCAGCCTCGGGTCGGTCGTAGTGCTGGTGATGTTATTGGTTCAAAAGTCGTATATTTATTCCAAATTTGTTACCAAAACGTTGTTATCAAAAGATTAACTTTGATAAATATTAATCTTCTAAATTCCTTAAATTATTTAAATGCAAACGTTCTTAAGGTCTCTAAACCTCCCCTCCCCTCGTTCGCAAAAATTTGCTTTGGCCGACACCGCCTCCCACCCCCAAGTGCGAACGTAATATGTGAATAACCCCTTACTGAATTTCTAAATATAAGTTTAAGTGAAATAAGTATAGAAACTAATTTCTTATCAAATCGTAACCATTATTGGAATGCGTTTATCTGTTTATTTGTATTTGAGTGCAGGTGTTAGTGATTAACCGGATTGTCTAGGTTTAAAACTATGTTTCTCATGCAGTGTAACTCAAAGGTAGCAAAGGACGACTTCTGCATAAACTCTTTGACAAACTGCACATACCTTACTTGGCATACTTAACCTCTTCTGCATAAATCTTATCAAAAATTTGATTTCAGAAAATACTGTATGTTTGGATTAACTTTTGGCAAAATGGATTTGGATATGTGGAAAATATGGGTTTCGAATTTATTAATCAGATAAATATAAGCCATTGCTCTGGAGTAAAGGTCAGCCTTATCATCAAATTAAAAAATATTTAAATCAAGGGTTAATTTTCATATAAAAGCATTTGCTCCAACATATTAAATCGTAATAAAACTTGTGATTCACTAAAAGTTGGGTTAAAGTTGAGACACAAAGACTGCAAATACTTTCAAAGTTTAATATTATTTCTATTATTAAATATAATAAATATTCAGTAAAAATGTGTGAATTTAATAAAACAATAAATTGTTTAAAAACTAAATTATTTAAATTAAATCAATTCAATGAAATGTTTAAGAATTTGAAATAAAAAAAGTCTCTGTTAAGTGAAAATAATAGTGTTTTGTCTGAAGTGATTGAATGTGAAAATAATGATTATTTAGATTTTAATTGCAATTTAAAAATATGTAAATTAAATGTCAAAAAGGTTTGGCATTCGAATGAACAAAGTATTGGAAATAATAATGAAAAACGTTTTAAGTGTTTTTGGCCTAAATGTCGATATAAGACAAATTGTTCGAGAGATCTAAATAGACATCAATTAATGCATTCAAATATAAAACAATATAAATGTTTGTATAATAACTGCAATAAAGTGTTTAAAATACAGGATTCGATTCATACGAATACGAGATTTATCTGCGATTGGAGTGAATGGGAAAATCATATTCACGTAAACAGAGATTAAATTTACACAAACGAGTCGTTCATTTAAAACAAATCAACTTTATTTGCAATTTTAATAATTGTGGCAAAAGTTTTTCATCGAATACTAATTTATTAATTCACAAACGAATACATTTGAAAATCAATTTATTTTTTTGTGATTTTTATAATTGCGGAAAAAGTTTTGCTCAAAAATCAACTTTAATTGATCACAAGAAAAGACATTTATCTATAAAACAATATAAATGTTGTTATAATAAATGTAATAAAAGTTATATTAATAATCGTGAATTAAAAATACATACAAACAGTATTCACACAAAATTATTGTTATATAAATGCAATGAAACTAATTGTACGAAAAGTTATACAAATTATGTCAGTCTTTATACACATAAGAAAGCATTTCATTAAATTTGTAAAAATATATTTTCTAAAAAATTTAAAATAATTTTTAATTTGAATAAAATTTTTATTTTGCACGCTTTTCTAAAATCCTCTCAAGCACATGATGATTTTGTAAAATTGAAACCTAATAACTAGTTGACCCAAGGCTTACATACGTTTCGGTGTCGGAAGACGTGTTTTTTTGGGCGAAAAGTTAGCGATCGCTCACTTATTGCTAGTATTGGTTCGGTTTCTACAGTCGATCACTGATTACAATAGTATTCTTCACTTTAACAATGTCTTAGATCTAGAACCTATTCACAAATTTTACTATCTTTATTTTTGATAAATATAATAACTTTTTATAGCAAAAAATAAATTAGTATTTTAATTCACAGTTTGTTTAAATATATTGGTTTCATTATTGAATAATTTGGAATAATTTGAGCTAGACCATTAAACAAGATTTAAATTAAATTATTTTTAATTATTAAACAATAACAAATTATTTGTTAATCAACTAAAGTAATATTTTAATTTTAAAAATCGTACAGTCTATCCCGGATATAGTGAACAGCTCGGTTCCGTAAAATTTGTTTACAGTCTATCCCGCTTAGTGTAAATCGGCTTATTGTAAATACCCGCTTATAGTAAACTATTTGCTGAAAACCAAGCTTAATTATCTATAGAATTTTAATTGTTTATAGTGAATCTCGCTTATCGAAAACAAATTTTACGTAACCGAGCTGTTTACTATATCCGGAATAGACTGTACTATAAGCGGGATTCACTATAAACAATTAAAATTCTATAGATAATTAAGTGTAGTTTTTAGCAAATCGTTCACCATAAGCGGGTATTCACAATAAGCCGATTCACCCTAAGCGAGATCAACTGTATAAGAACTAATATAATTTATAAATTAATTATTATATTTTATCTATAAATATATGTTAAAAATATCTTTTTAGACGTAATGGTAATTAAGCATTAATTAGAATTTTACTGTATTTGTAAACCCAGCTCTTTGGGTCAATTCAGAAAAATATAACGCTATTTATTTTAAAAATAACATTAATCTTAATTTAATTATCGAAACAATAATTAAAATGTTATTTTTTTGTTATATTGTGATTCCAAACCGCGTTCATTAGCATATCATTATCTCTAATAATAATTTTAATGTTTTTATTTTTTGTTTTATTATTTGCACAATCAAATAAATATAGTATTATTTTTATAGAAATTCAGTCTATTGCAGGGGTTGTGAAGGGGGGATCAGGCAAAAATCCCCTTTGATTTTGAAAATTTGGATTTATCCCCCCCTAGCATTTGGTCCGAGAAAAGGTACTCCCCTTCCTAAGGCGACCGGCAAATTTTTTGGATTTTTTGCACAAAATTGGGAAATTTTCTCTAAATTGGTGCTAAATCCGGTTTAAATCCAGTTAATTTAACTAAATTTAGTTTAAATTCAATTTAAATCCAGTTTAAATCCAGTTTAAATCCAGTTAAATTAGGCAAAATTTCATCATAATTATATAGGTTTTTTGGGCGTTTTTGAAAAAATTCCCTCCCTGATCCCCCCTGGATCGGCCGATCTTCACAACCTCTGGTCTATTGTAATATATATATTTTTTAATTATAATTATTTATGCAATAAAATCAGATAAAATGTAGTTATCTGATGTAGTTACATAATGTATATTTTATTATAAAATTATATTTTTATTATATTTAAAAAAATGTATTAAGATCTTTACATTTTGGTCTTGATAAAACATAACATATAATGTTGTTAATTTGTAAAATGTGTTAGGCTATATGAACGTTTGCATAAAATGAAATTATTTAGTATGTTATAAAAAAATAATATATTAGTTAATAAGATTGTTAAAATAAAAAATTTGAGTTTATTGATAATAAATCGTTTGGCTTGTAAATAAAGATAAGTAAGTTTATTTGATATAAATAATTGTTAAAATATAATAAATTTTTATATATTGTTGTGTTAAATTTTAACACATAGATATACAATGTAATTTTATATTAATAATGAAATGTATACAGAATATCGCTCTTATTGTTAACCTGCTTATTGTAAACTTATTGATAAAACACAAGTTTAAATATACAGGTATTATAAAATTTTGATTGTTTATAGTAAATACCGCTTATAGTAAACAATTTTTATAGTGCCTATCGATGAGCTCAGGCGGGTGGCAAAGTGGTAATGCGTCCGCTCTCTAATCCTGAGTTAGTGAGTTCAAGCCTCGACTGTAGTAAAGATTTTTTGAAAAAAAATTCTAGGCATGAGTTGAGGTAAGACGACTACGGGCCTTACCAAGGGCCGTCTACTGGTAGTGTAGTAATGCAATATTCAAGAACAAATATTAATTATAATTAAAATGATAGATTAAGATAGAAAGTTTAACCAAAAATTTACCCTGATTTTAAAAATAGCATTTATCTCTTACAGCGTTTATTTTTTTTATCAAAATTAGAAATTTTTTTTCCAACATTTTGATTTTGATTTTAATTTGAATCTAGTTAATTTAGTTAAAATTTAATCATAAATATATTAGTTTTTAAGCGTTTAAAATATAAACCCCTTAATGTTTATACTAGGTTTTTGGCAAAAATTTTTGATAAAATTTCTTCCTTAATTTCCTTTTTCCAACAATTTTAATTTCTAAACAAATTTCATAAATTTTTGGATAAATATATAAAATATGTTAATTTAAAAACTTTAAAATTAATTGATAGTTTGTAATAAATTTAATTTATAATTTTATTTTATATTTGCATAAATACATAAAATGTTTTATTTTATAATTTTTTAAAAAATAAGTCAAAATAAATCAAATTTAAAATTTTATATTATTTGGTTACAATTTTGTATAAGTTATAAACTTAATAAAATATTTAAATACTTTATACATAATAACTTTATATTGTAACATGAGTAAGTATTTGTAAAATAATAAATTAGTTTTTTTAAATAAAAATATATAGATCTAGATAATTTAGATTTTAAAAATTAAAAAAATTTTAAATATTATTTTATTAAAGATTAAACTAGATTAAATTTTATATTATTAAAAATCTAATTATTTTTATCACAAAATCTGAATATTTGTGATTATATTAAATATATTAAAAACATAAATATTAATTTTGAAATTTTTTTTAATTTACTTTAATTTATTATTATTTATTTCTTTATAGTATTTCAAACTTATAATGAAATCAAATCGTTTCAAAACTGCAACAAAAAATACTAAATATTTTCAAAAATATAATAAATTTTTATCCAATAATATTAGTGAAAGTTTGGCTATCGATACGACCGTAAAGTTTGCAAATAAATATTATTTATTAATTTCAAACAATTTGGATGAATATGAAAGTGGAGTCAGAAGTAAAAAGAGAATAGTTTTTGTCATTTGTTTAAGAATTGGTTTAATTGTATTCGCCGTTCGATATCTGATCTCTGGTTTAATGAATAAGCAATGGATTCGTATCCTTACGAGTGATGCTAACTATCTATTGGGAAATCAGTCATTAATTTCAATTTTATTTAGTTTGGCTTCAATTGGTATACTATTCATAGATATTATTCTAGACTATCAGGAAATGACAATTACATCAAATTATTTATCATTTATTAATGATTATAAATACAAACGTATTATTCAATTAAATGCATTAAACACTCGAAGATTGGCTCTAAAAGCAAATCTATTTTCTAAATATCTAATGCGACAGATATTCTGGCCGTTAGTTCTTATCACTTCTCTAACACTAATCAGTCCAACAATTATCGCTTATTTCGATTCAAATTCTGGTTTTACACTAAAGAGTATATTGTTTTGGTCTATACCTACTCTAATATTTATAATTAATATATCGGCTATTTTTTCAGTTGCTATTGTTATAAATACAATCATGATATTTTATCTAAAATATAAATTTATAGAAATTTATGATAAAATTGAAAACAGTTTGAAATTTGGAAATAAATCACTTTTAATGAGAACAATGGCTGAACACAATTGGATTTCAAAACTAACCAACAATTTAAATCATTCCATTAGTCCAATATATTTTATTTATTATTATATGAGCTCGCCAGTTCTAATGTTATTATTATATTTAAATCACGCATCAGATACTGATTATTATATCCGAATTGTTTTTGCGTTTATATTTATAATTATTTTTCCGATTGTATTTTTGTTGAGTTTATTCGGTTCTCGAGTTAGTTATTGGTCGCATAAACCCTATCCTCTATTGTATTCATTTCTATTACAAAATCGACTTTCAATTGAAAATCGGTTGAAAATTCTTGCGTTCATTGAGAGGCTGTCCGGACCCGACATTGGGTTCTATTGCTTAGACTTATTTCCAATGAATAACTACGAGTTCTATCAATATGTGGCTAATTGTGCATGTATTTATTTTTTAATTGTTGGTTTTATTTGAATTTAACCATAAAAATGCTATTTAATCTAGGAAAATTAATATATTGCATCTATTTATATATTTTTTCTTTAAACATTTGCCACACATATTACTTTTAAAACATATGACGATGTTATATCAATAATAAACATGCAATTAATATTTAAATTGTAAATAGTTTTAACAAATTTAATTATATATAGTATAATCAATTAATAAACTATTCAAACTTTATTTCAATTTTTTTATTTGAAATATTTATTTAATAATATATACATATCGTACAGTATTTGCCTTAATCAATAAATAAGTTTGAATTTTTTTTTGTATTGGTGATATATTACGTTGACAGCATTTAGATAATAGCATTTATCGGCTAAATATAGCATCCGCTTTTGATTAGATTAGTTTGCATTTGATGTTACAGTTAATGTTTATCAATTATAATTTAACAGTTTTATAAAAATTGATTGACATTAATAAAAGAGATTAATTAGTATTTAGTATTGAACTGATAATATACTACTGATGCATGTATAACTAACTCTGAGATGATTATTTATATTATACGCATATAATGCTTGATCTGAAATAATCTTTAGTGCAAATAAACTGATAACAAAATGTTTTCTAATTAAAACGAACAGAGAATAGTATTTATAATTTTTTTAAGTGAGAGATCTATTGCCGGTAGCCTTACTGGCGACATTGTTGGTATAAAATTCTGAGCATAAAACTGTGGTTTTAGTTTTCAATAAGTGTTTGTTTTTTTAAAAGAATGCTAATGTCAGAGAATGTTGTTTATAGTAGATAATATAAAAAAGTAAAAATTAATATTTTGCTTGTTTAAGCTTATCTTTGAATTTATAAAAAAATGATTGTTAACAGAAAGAGAATCAATTTTAAATAAATAATGGACTTTTATTGATATTTTTCCGGCGGAATTAATTATTCTAGTATTATATATCTTATCAAAAGACACCTTTTGCTGTTGGGACCATATTTTAAAAAATTTAGTTTTCGAGTTATTTAGTATCAATGTTTTGACTTCAATGGGAATTTGGCCAAAAATTAATTTAACCACCGTTCCCAAATTATTTTTGCGTGAATTATTTTTTGAACAATCTACTAAAAATAAGGAAGTTTTTAAACTCGGTTTCAAAGTGAGTTTACGAGATTTTTTGTGGATTAACAACAAACTCTCGCTCCCATGAAGGAGAGAAACCTACTTCAATTAAAGGAGATTTTTTCACATATACTGTACACTAGTGAGGTGCAATTATTAAGAGTTCAAAAGTGTTAGTTATCTTTTTACTGATTATTAAACATTAAAAAACAATATATCTGCAATGAATCCCGCGAATCACTGAAGATAATTTGTTTTGTATTTCTTAATAAACAGTAAAAAAGATAACTAACACTGTTGAACTTTTAATAATTGCACCTCACTGCTGTATATCATAGAAGCGAAACAACTAATAGTTCAACAGTTGATTAGTAATTTAACTGTTTGCTAAACATACAAAAACAATATATCTGCTTGGTACAAAACTTGTCCTTGGGTGACCACGCAAATATACTGTTTTTGTATGCTTAACAAAAAGTTAAAAAAAAACATTTTGAATTTTTATCTTTTGCATTTCGATGGTATACACTATTTACATATTATTTACACAATTGACTATTAATCTGAGTCATAATCATAAGCACAGTTCGGGTGCACCCGATGTCTGGCCATTGACGCCAATGCATGTCTGGTCAATGACTACCCGTTCACTGATTTTGGTTCTGATAATTGTTGTAAAGAACAACACGATTCGTCAATTGATTGCACCGATAGTACGGAACTACTGTTTAATCGACAATCAGTTTGACTGAAACTACTTGTGCGGCAATAACAGACAATCACTAGAGGAATGGTCGCCAAAGGGCCGGCAGAGGATCGCCGGAAGAGTAGATCAAAAGAGCGCCGAAACTAATGATTAGATTTAGATTTATTTTGAATTTAACTCTAATTTAGTTTAAATTTATTTTTGATAAATAAATATTTTATTAAATATTAAATAAAAAATAACTTTTGCACCTTGCTAAATTAATTAAACGCCCAAATACATCTTATTTTTAACTAGAATAAAATGTTTATTAATGTAAAACTAATTTATTTTTTGAAATAAAATTTTAATTTAATTAAAAGTTTACTTTTTTAGACTTTTTGCACATTAATTGCACTGATTGTACGGAAAGGTTGTTCGAAATAATCTCGTGTTTAGTATAAATTTCAATTAAAATATTAATTAATATTTTTGAAAAATTAAAAATTAAATTTTAAGTAAATTCTATAATTGTTTGAAATAGCAATCAAGATGTAATTTAATTTCTTAATTTAATTGTTTTTATTTAAATTCTTATTTAAATACCAATTTAAACGACGCGCCGACATTAATACAATTTAACAGTACACACATCACCATCTATTGTGTAAAATAATTAGCTTGCAGAAATGTGCAATTTTAGGGGGGTTTAAATATTCATAAATATAAACAAATTAATTAATTTTAAAATATATAATTAAAACTATAAAATTAATAAATATTAATTAATTTATTTTTAATTTTAATTTATTTATACTTTATTTAAATTATATATAAATATATATATCGCTTCCCCAAACCTATCTCTGATGTTTTTGGGATAGTCAGTAAAAACTGTAGTTACTAGTTATTAATTAAGTCAGTGAAGCTCTCGGGGCCAAATTTGGGGCCAAATATAAAGTTAAGCTTTTGTGCAAAACATTAAAACTCGTTTAATTGTAATTTAATACATATAAAGCATTACAAATTTTAAGATACAGACCGAAAATTTAAATGCCATCTACATTACACCTACACAAATATAGTGTCTTGGCCTTCACTGAATTAAGTGATAAATATTCTGAAATTTTGTCAATTTTTAATTAAATTCTATATAGTTTGAAAACTAAACGCCTTTTTAGCGAATGCTTGTAATGTGTATTCAATGTGTTATTCATGAATCAAGATGTAACTCAATTCATAGGAACGTTGATATCAGAGCTATTCACGTCTGGATAGTAAAGATATTATAAGCTATCGACTCAATGCACTTAAACACCAGTTAATAGAAATTATAAAAAGAATTATTTGTTTGAAATTAATTTTTAAATGCTTTGGAATTTAATTTAGATTTTATTTAATTGATTAGAAAAATTTATTTATTTAATTGAATCTTAAAAATTAAACAATATTTGAGTTTTAAATATTTTATTATAATTTATATCATAGCTTTGAAACCTTTGGTGAAATTGAGTTCTACCGAACCCACACTTGGCTTCAAATGGTGGCCAAAGCGCACAAAAATAGACAATAATTTGAAATAAATAAAAATGTTTTTTAAATAAATTTTTTATTCATTTTATTTTAATATTTAATTAAAAAATTATTTTTCAAAAATAAATAAAAACTAAATTAAAGTTAACGTCAAAATAAGTCTAAATTTAATTATTAATTTAAGCGCTCTTTCATTCACCTCTGCCGGCCATTCGGCGACCACTCATGCAATCAATTATCTGTTGCGTCGGAACCGGAATCAGTAAACGATTAGTTTACGTCAAACGCCAGACATCGGTTGCACTCGAAATAAAAATATAATAAAATTAAAAAAAATAATATTAAAATTACAAATTCAATTCAATTCAATTTTTAAATTAATTTTATAACTGTTTTAAATATCAATCAAAATATAAATTAATTTTTGGTTTAATTGTTTTTATTTTAATTATTAATTACTTAACAATTTAAACAACGCGCCGACATTATTATAGTTTAACGGAATACATATCGCCATCTATTGTGTAAGTTTGTTATTACTATAGAGATAGGCAATAGAATCAATTTTAGGGAGATTTGATTTTTAAAAATTTTGATTTTTTAGTTTATTTTCTTGATTAAGATAAAACAAATTAAATTACACATATTAAATTAGTTTATTTTTAAGTTTAATTTTTTAAATATTTTTTTAAAATTATATATATATATATATATTTATCCCCTAAACCATCTTTAGTGTAAGTTATATTCAGTAAAAACTGTAGTTTTAAAAAATTAAAGTTTGCTTCAGTGATAAAAATCCTAAAATATTTGTAAATTTTCAATAGATTTCCATATAGTCTGAAAACTAAACGCCTTTTTAGCGAATGCTAGTAATGTATATTAAATGTGTTATTCATCGGTTCAGACGTAACTCAATCCATACGACGTTGATATCAGAGCTATTCACGTCTGGATAGTAATGATATTACAGACTTTAGAGTCAATACACTTAAACACCAGTTAATGGAAATCATATTAAGAATAAATTGATTGAAATCAGTTTTAAATATAAAAAATTTTGGAATTTAATTTGAATTTTATTTAATTGTTTATAAAAATCTAAAATTGAATCAATTAATTAAATCAAAAATTAATAAATTAAACTATAATTGAATTTTAACTAATTTATTATAATTTAAATTTTATTAATTATTAATAATTATTTATCAGTCATATAACTGAACTCTCAGGTGAAGTCCACTTATACCGAACCCACAATTAGTCTTAAATAGCGGCCAAATCGCATAAAAATAGACAATAATTAAAAATAAATAAAAATAAATTTTAATTTAATATTTAATTAAAAAATTATTTATCAAAAATTAATAAAAATTTAATTAGATTTAAATTCAAAATAAGTCAAAATCTAATCATTAGTTTCGCTCATTTGCTCTACTCTTCAGGCGATTCTCTAGTCCTGTAGTGATTGTCTGTTATATCCGCACAAATAGTTTGTGTCAAAAGGACTGACCGATTGTTGACTAAACAGCCGGTCCATACAATCGGTGCAATCAATGGCCGAATAGTGTTGTTCTTAACCAGAAATATATCATCCTGGTCTTAACTTATACTCAAAACTAGTCCTATAATCAAAATTGTGAATCTTATCTGTTTTTAAATATTTAAATTAACTTACAATTTAACTTTAATTTTTTAACAAATAAAAATCTATATTAAAATATTTATTGTTTTTTAGTTTACTTAATTGAAAAGACTGTAAATACAGAGTATTTACTTGTTATTTATTATTTTTTAAAATTGTTTTTAAAAGTTTTCATTATAAATAATATGAAGTTGAAAAATTACAGTTTTGTAAATTAGTTTTAAAATTGAAATATGTTTTATAAATTTAGTCTCTCAGACTAAAACTTAAAATTAAAAATCGAGTAGGTTTGCCGATTTATGGAGGATCAAGGGAGAAATTTTTCTAAATAATTTTAAAAACACATATATTTATGAATAAAAGTTTTTGTAGTTGTTTGAACACATATTAAATATAAAAAACTTTAAGAATTTCTTACTTTGAACACAACTTCGTTGACCATAAACTTATGGTATTATTAGTGTTTGGCGTTTTGATCATTAACTGATTCACTTCATCAACACAGAGTGGCTCTCGAATGAGATCTTTTTGCTTATCAGTTACTTCTTGACCTGAGTGTTTGGGACGGCTAACATGAGAAGTGCAAACCATAAAACTGCTCGTTTGGGCTTAACTTTGAATTTATTTGAAAATTTATTTATTTAAAATATATTCTGTATATTCTGATACAGCTCTGCCAACTGTTTGTATAATAACTGCAATAAAGTATTTAAGGATAAAAATCAATTAAAAACTCACGAATCGATTCATACGAATACGAGATTTATCTGCGATTGGAGTGAATGCGGAAAATCATATTCATGTAAATCGACTTTGAATTTACATAACTTTGTCGTTCATTTGAAGAAAAACACAATTAAATGCAATTATAATAATTGCAAAAAAATATTTTCAAAAAAATGTTTACTAATTAATCACATAAATAGTTTTTATTTAAAACAACGTCTATTCAGATGTGTTTATAAAGACTATGATAAGAGTTTTGGTCGTTTGTCTACTTTATCCCTTCACAAAAGAATACATTTGGGAATCAAACCATTTGTTTGTGATTTCGATAATAATTTTATAACAATTATTGCGGAAAAAGATTTTTAATGAGATCATGTCTTAATACACTCAAAATTCGAATTCATTTATCTATAAAACAATACAAATGTAATTATAATTAATGTAATAACAGTTTGTTTACGTATTATAAATTAAAAAGACATACTAAGACCAGAATTCACACAAAATTAATATTATATAAATGAAATGTTATTAATTATACGTAAAAGCTTACTTCTTTGAATATACTTTGTTTTTTTTGTTCAGTAAACAGATATTTGTTAGTTAACTCATTTTAAACTCTAAATAAATATCTAATTAAGATTTAAACTGATTACTATCAATATATGATTTTTAGCTAGATGTAATTATTTTGTTCTAATAAACATAGTTAGCTATTGTTCAAACGTATAATTATATTACATATTTGCAAACCTTTATTGTTATTAATTAATCAAACCAATATACAACTTTATTTTTACGTTTTAAATTGACAAATATTAGATAATTAAATTTGAATACCCGATTTACATAGTCGTAAATTGATTTGATGTTGAATGCACATATTTCTACTACATAGATTTTAGTCACATACATATGAAACTAACTGTATATATTAAAAATGTAATTAATTAAAACAATTTAATTAATTAAACATTTATATTAAAATAAAATTTATTAAAATTTTGATTTAAATATATTTAAGTTTTTTTTGAAAAGGATTTTAATAAAATGTAAGTCTAAATAATATCTGATATTAAAACTTATTAACTATTATCAATCTTATAATTTGTGCAAGTGGTTTGCATTGTATTAAAGAGTCTAAAACATTTCTATGACTAATTCGATAAAAGGGATTTGAGAATTAAGTTTATGTACGATACATTGCAAACTTTTACTTAGCTAAATATATAAATACTTCTATGAATTTGTATAATGGGAACAGTTTTTATTACATTTTTAGCAATAATATTTATAAATTTTGATAAATTTCCTTTAGAATCAAGGTAGTTTTTGTAGTGGTAACAAGCCTAACGTTTATATATTACTTATATTGTATTGTTTGTCCACAAAAGAATAAACACAAAAAATTAATTTGCCTTTATTTTAAATGTCTTGAAAAAATTTTCCGAAAAAAGAGATGGCCAACCTAGAGATAATGCATTATTTTCGGTTAAGAAGAGAAGAGCAAAATTTCAAATATTATTAAAATATTATTAATTGAGAAAACATGTTTGAAAATCAATTGCAATTGATTATTCACCATAACGAGTATCATCAGAAAAATAGTTTAAATGATTTAAGTTACTATTTTTAATTTAGTATGAATAATTCAAAAAAATCTTTAAAATGTAAATATCCTGTGAGGCAGTAGTATTTTTTGGTGTTTGAATATGACATTAAGTTTTATTTAAATACACATTATAACAATTAATAATTTAAATTATTTATTATTAAATATTGGCTATTAATTCATAATTAAAAAATTTAATTAATTAATTTATAATTTTTATTTAAATCAAAATACAGTTATTTTGTTTTGCTATAATATTTAGACAAATATGCAAAGTTTAATTTTTACTTGAAACAACACATTTAGATATATTTTGTTTTAATATTTTTATATTGTTATTAAATTTTTGTAAATTTATTCTAATTTACTAAGAATTAACATGGTAAAATTATACTAGTATATTTGAATTAAATTTATTAAAATAAAAATGTAATATCTAAATTAAATATGATAGATATTACATATTTAACGTTATGAAATAAAACATTTTTTAAAAATAATTGTTATAAATTATATATGTAAATTAAGCAATTGTTAATTTTTAAAATAATTATTTAACAAAATTAAAAACACTCTTTTTAACAAAACTTGTTAATTTTTACAAATTAAAATTATATATTAGTTTAAACAGGTACTATTTAAGAAAATATTAAAAATAATTATATTTAAACATTTTAAAAACTATTAAAATTTATACAAAATATTTACAATTAATAAATAAATAATGTAATAAACTGCATAAAAATATATAATTTTGCATGCAAACATTATCACAGCTATAAAATAACCAAAAAACAAACAATAAAATGGTCCATTAATTAGTTTATCCATGGTTATTACATTATTTAATTTATTAAATTTTATTAAATTATTTACTTCCGGATTATCTCTATTTCCAAGAATTTCATTCATTAATTGATTTATTAATATATATCGATTTAATACTCCATTTTCGACAAAATTTTTTAATCTAAAATTAATTATATTTAATAAAAACAAAATTATTTTAGCAAATTGAATTTAATAAATTTACATTTTATATATTTGATTGTAATGCGAATGACTTTTATGTATATATGTGTATCGGAATTGGCGAATATATTGATTTTTGGAATCCATTAAATTTAATGTTGGAAAAAATGTTTTCAATCTATCCGCTTGAAATGAATCTAAAAGTAAAACTATTTTTTCTTTTACAACATTTTTTATTGTATTAACATTAAGAGCAAACGTTAAATTTGTGCTATCAAAATTCATATTTTTTTCATATTTTATTAATCTTTGGTTTAATATTTTAAAGATTTTTGGTTTAAATTCTTTTATGTTTTCGAAAGCTTCTCTTCCGACTGCAGTCAGTTTGGGATTATTCACAATATCTTCTAATGTTTCGACAGTTAGAATAGGTTTGTATTGAAAATATATTCTTAACAATAAACTGGTGTAAGAATAGGTTAGAATAGCTGAACATAATATCCAAATACTTAGCAAAATATTAATTAATAGTAGATTTTTATTTCTAACAATTGCTTGTTTAATTTTCTTAAAATAATTTGTCGATTGTTTAATAAAATATTGATATAAATATAATATGTGTTTGATAAATGATAATTTTGAGATGCTAAGTAATTTTAATAATATAGCAACTACAATTAATAAACAATTAAATATTAACCAGACCTATTTAATAAATCATTTTGATAAAATTAATTATTTATTAATGTATATATATATATATTTACAGTCGGTCAAAAAACTAATTTCTTTATATATACTTGCAACGTTGTTAGATAAATCTAAATGCTAAATTATTTTAATTTAAAGTTTTTATGCAAACATAGAATTTTATTTTAAAACATTTTGTTTCACTAATAATTTTAAAAATTTGGCCTGGTTATATTATGGCATAATATAAATATTTTTAGTAAAACCAGCATGGTTATAAAATATTCTCAAAATTCATAATGTGGGCTATATTCAGATTAAATTTTTTTTTTAAATAAAAAGTATTATTTTTATTTTTAAAATGTTCCTGATATTAAATATTTAAATTTAAAAATTATAACTATGTTCAACTTGTAATTGTAACAAACAATACATATTTTAAATATTAATATTGATTAAATATTTTTAAGGACATAATTTTTAAAAACAAAAATTCACCTATTTAAAATATTTAAATACTAAAAAAATTTATTGTTTAAATTTTTTATATTCTTGCTGGTTTTTTAATAATAATTAATTTTTTTACAAAATAACCAAATTAAATTTTTTTAAATGGTAAATGTAACTAATTTTTTTAAAATTTTATATTTGCATAAAATATTTAAGTTAAGATAATAAATATTTGGTATTTTAATAAATTTTGGCATGATAAATTATTAGCATTTTAAATTTAATTTAGAATTAGTAAAGAAATTAGTTCTGAAATCGGCTGTTTCTTACCGAAAGTGAAAATAATTTTAAATATGATGCTAAAGATAAATTATTTTGATAAGTTAAAACACTCAAGATAACTGTTTCATATTCTTGCATTAGTGATACATAACTACTAAGTTTTAAAGTATTTGTAAAAATGTTTGGTGTGTTCAAGCAAAGAATATTCTAAAAATTAAATAATTAAAAAAATATTTTTACTTTTATTATATTTTAAAAATAAAATTTACTTTTAACTCTATGCAGTCGGCATCCACAAATTTAACCAACAAGAATAATTTATAAACCGCATAATTTAATATATCCAAAAAGTAACCAAAAAATACTCCATCCCACTTTGTAATTGATTTAATTTGTAATAATTATTTTAAACAATGTTAACTTATAAATACATACTTTATTCGGCACAAGAAGTTCACCCGAGTTGGTTTGATTATTGCAACATGATAATATTGTTGTCAAACTATAAATTTCTACTTTAGTTAATGTTTGTAAAATTTCAATTAGTTTATAAAAATCAACCATGATTAAAATTCTATTAATCAAATAAAAATTTGCAAAAATTATTTTTATTTTAAATTTCAAATATATTATACTTCAATAAAATTAAATTTTCTATTAAAAAAATTTTTAGGTTATATAATTATTTATATATGTTTGACGTCTTATAAATTATTTTAACAATTATACTCGAAATATAATATTGAAGAAATTCAATTTTTTTTAATTGAAATATAATATATTTATTACATTTATATTGTTTTCCAATAAAAATCATTAAATTTGTTTTTTATATAGTATTCGATATATTTATTATAATTTATTTGTTTTCAATGTAAAAAGAAATTAATTAATTGTTTTTACATTCTATTCAATCGATATGAAACTTAATAAAATATGAGAATATATTAGTAAAATATAAATTAAAAAAGGCCAACTTTGTCAAAGGCACACAATGTTATTTCTATTGAAATTTATCTTATTGAATTACTGAATTAAGTACAGTTAAATTCTAATTAAATTGATGAAATTTTATTTTATACAAAATAAGATTTTGACCAAATTTTTAAGAAAAAATCTCTTCCCTGATCCCGCTAGATCTGCTTACCTTTTCGATCACTGCTTTTATATCAATTGTTTATCATAAAAATCAATATATCTGCAAAGGCCTAAAATTTCAACCAACGTTAACACAGTTTTTGTATGTTTAGTAAAACGTAAATTCTTTACTAAACTATTATTCAATAATTTAATTGCAATTAACTCTATTAAAAAAAATTTAATTTATTTTTGATTAAAATATTATAAAAATATAAATTTAAAAAATATTTAAATATTTAAAAAACAATAAATACAATAATAATTTAATTTTTTAAATTCTAGTAAAATTAACATATTAACTTTAATAAAAAAATTAATTTAATTAAATAAAATATTAAAAATAAAACAAACTAATTTTATTTATTAATCAATAGTTTAGCATTTATTTAACAAAACTAACATTTAGTAAAATAAATCCCTAATTCTTTGAGTGAAACTTGTTTTGAGTTTTAAGAGAATACTTTCTTTTCAATTAAAAACAATTTCAAAGTCATAGACCAGTGGTCTATTTCTCGGACACTCACTATTGTATTGGGTTTTTTATGAGTTGACTTTGAAGTCTGAGCGCCGTTTATTTATTCACAGCATTAAAAAATTTGATTACTGTTTTGGTAACAATTAAAGCTATTAGAAGCTACATATATTAGTTTTACCCGCAATTGGGGGGTATTAAAGGGCTTTTTGGCTGCAATTTTTAAATTAAAAAAATAAAATTTTTATTTTTATGTTTAAGTGGCATAATATAAATTATAGAAAATAACCAGAAACATAAATTTAAAACAACAAAAATTAAAATACTAATTTTTGGGTTAATGTTCATATGATTTATAACAAAATCATATATTACAATCCATAGATAACACAAATATAAAAGAGTAAAAACAAGTTATCCCAGGCCACGTACAAGTGTGTCTAAAAGATAAAGTACAGTTATCTTACACAAAAGTACAAATGTGTCTTAATACAGTTGTCTCACACAGAAAAAAATTATATTATGCCTGGAATAAAGTACAGTAATCCCAGGCCAATTAAAAGTATGTCTAAAAGACAAAGTACAGTATAATTGCTAAACATTTTGTATTACTAACTAAAATATAGTCAAAGTACACAAAATAAGCTAGTTGAGTATATGGGCAGAGCCTAGAAGGAAAAAGCTAACAATTAGCTAGTGCAGATTGAGTTTGATTTCTGTACTGAACAGTTGTATTAAATTCTGTACTGAATTGATTTTGTTCTGAAAAATATTGAAAGCATTATTGAAGTCTAATTTTGTGTATAATTAAAAACTATTGTAAATACAATACAGTTAGTTTCATAAATGTGTGACCAAAATCGAAGTAGAACAAAAATGCGCACTCCAGACCAACTTATTTTAAGGCTGTGTAAATCCGCCATTAAAATTTAATTAGATGATGTTTTACAATTCAATACGTAAAATTCAAAATGTACATATAATAATAACTAAGTAAAACAATAAAGGTATGTTTTTTATAAGATAAATTAATAAAATATTAAACAAATAATAATTTTATAATTTTAAAATTTATGTAATTATGTTTATTATAACATAATAATTACAACTGGATAAATTTTAAAATTATAAAATTATGATTGTTTTAATTTTTTATTAATTTAACATGTAAAAAGCAAAACGTTATTGTTTTACTTAGTTAAAATTAGATGTACATTTTTAATTTTACGTTTAAAATTGTAAAACATCAGCTAATTAAATTTTAATGGCGGATTTACACAGCCGTAAA